>VWZG01001952.1:0-78511 GCA_013396735.1 Grallaria varia
GCCACTATAACTAGGACAGTTCAGACCTGTTGAATTAGACTTTTGTGTAGGGATGTCCTTCTGCCTGCTGACAGAACTTGCTTTTGACCAACCTGGTTTTAAGAGTAGTTTGAGTAGTTAGAGAATACGTTTTTTCATAGGATGAGTGGTTCTAGTTCTAATTTATTCCTCTATTTCTTGGGATGAGAAGAATGAATCTTGTCCTATTCTGTATCATGAGAGGTAGTGCTTCTTTTATGTGATGGAGGAAAGGGCTGAAGAGCAGTGGGGAGATGCAGGAGAGAAGGGTGGCTTTAATACAGTGTGCTCCTGTTCCCATGCTGGCTCAGGGATGAAGCAGCAGGACTGTGCTCTGTGATCTGAAGAGCCATAGGGCTGCCAGGCTTCATTCTTCTTGTAGTGACTGCTTCTGATTCAGAGTGATCCTGAAAGATGTGTTCTGCTTTTCTGTGTTCGTGAACACTGCTGATTTAAAGGTAAAGGGGTGTATGGCATTGAAAGAAACTGGGTCAGACATTTCTTCTCACCTACTAGAAGTATGCTAGCCCTGAACAAACTGCACTCAGTCTTCACTGTTGTGTTTTATGGGAAATCAGAGGAGAGAGTTTATAGTAACAAGACACTATTCAGCTTGGAAAACAGAATACTACTTTTCCTATTAAAATGTTTAATAACTCTTTAGTTTTAAGGATTTTTCTGTGAGGAATGTCGGTCTGGTTTAAAAAAGGAAAGGAAGTTTGAGTGTATTAAGCTGTGAGCTACTCAGTGGGAGTAGTTAATTTTACAGATGAGTATACACACATGGATATGCATAGCTAATACTTCTGTATCTGTAAGAATCATAGAACTATGCCTAAAATCATAGTGGCCTTGTGGCTTGGAGCTGACTGGTGCTGACTTGAATCTCTATTAATATAGAAGTTTAGCACCTGATATTGCTGTTACCCTGTGCTCATTGATATGCATGCATGCTTTGGAACCATACATGATTGTAGCTGGGCTAATATAATACTTTAAGTTTGCTAAAGAATTAATTGTGGTGCCTTAAAACTAGTGATTTTGTTTGGAAATTCAAAGTCTTGGTCATTTAATTGACGGAATTCTTGAAATCAAACCATATGACACATCAGCCTATATGATAAACTCCTAAACCTAGTCAAAACCAAACTAATGCGAGCTTTGATCTTATGTTTGGAGATGCAGAGTGGAGATCCATTTAAGTGACTGAAGTGGACTTGTGATGCAGCACATCCATTTAGGATATGGGACGAAGGAAAGAGGGGAGGAAATTAGTTTGATAAATAACTTGTTTCCCAATAAATACTTGTTTACTGTATTTAGGCCCAAGTGCATGAAGGGGAGGGGGAAGAAACCAAGTTAAATTTCTGTGTTTGTTGTTAATGTGCCTTTCACTGACGAATTTCCCACTGCCATGAGTGCGTTCATGCAGCCAAGACCACTCACCATTCAGGTCTTGCAAACGTGTCCCAAGCCGTTATGTTAGGGCTTCAGAAAACCTGTCCTGTGCACACTGTTCTCTGGTGACTGAACACTGGAGGGCAGTCTCTCTCCTGCTCACGCCTTACTGCAGAGGGTGGGCTTGAATAGCATTAGACTTGGATCATTTTTTTGGCTGTTCTTGGGATTCTTTTTTTCTGCCCAAGAACAGTAATGCATGTGGCTCTTCTGTCTTTGGCTGCTGAAGAAGGTGTAAGTATTGCTGAGAAGGACTGATGGGCATGACTTTTTCTAACTTGTAAACAAAAAAACCCCAAAGAATTTATCATATTTCAGACTTATAAACCTTATCTGTTTATGCATAAGCAAAAATAACTGTGTAAACAAGAGCACTTTAATTAATCTAAATAAAGCCAGACAAGTTAGAGCTTATAATCTATACATATATTATCGTGTCTTAATGAATACTGAGGCACTGGATTTGACATTCATACAACATAATTTTTTAGTTGGTGGGGTTTTGATGTTTTCTGTGGGATTTTTGTTTGCTTGTTTTTAATTTTCTTGAAATGTTTGATGCAGATACTTCTGGGCAATTCGACTGCAAAAGGGTGCTTTCAGTCTCAGGAATATTCATGTGGGTATATTGTGGCCATTTAATGGTTAGCTAGTAAAACCTAAGATATTCTTTCATTTTCTTTGTTGTGTCAGTAAAGTTAGTTTTTACTGTAAAACAAGTGAAGTGCATGTTCCAACTCATGACTCTCCCAGTTACTTTAATTGATAGAAGCCAAATTTACTCGATTTCTGTCTATTGACCTAAGGGACTGGGATTTCTTTAATTGTGCTGAGTGTATCTCCTTAATGCATTTGACTTACAGTCAGGAATCCTGAAGCTGTAAGATTTTATCCAGTTTTCACAAAAACAGGGATACAGGTAGAGGGCATAGGTGCTGTTTACTTTTCCAGTGAAAGGTGGCTGCCTGACTTGCCTCTTATGTGGATTCTCTGATGGGAGAGAATAATAAGCAGAAAGAATGTAAGAAACCATTAGTGTAGAGTATATAGAAGACTAACGTACATTGCTAAATGGTGATTTTAACTTACTGAAAAAGGCACTTCTTTTCTGTTATTTCTGTAGTAATTTATGTCAGCAGAAGTTAGTGCATCACTGCTCCCCATTTAATGTTTAGTGCACAGCTACACACTGGTCAGTCTCACTTCAGTGCCTGGTAAAGTTATGGAGAAGATTATTGTGGGCGGTATTGAAAGACAGTGTATTCATTGGAAACAGCCAGTATAGCTTCATGAAAGGGAAGTCCTGCTTATCAAACCTGATTTCCTTTCATGACAAGGTAACGCACCCAGGTGATCAAGGGAAGCCAGCTGATGGAATCTTTTTGGATTTCAGTAAAGCTTCCAATACTGTCTCTCACAGCATCCTGATGGATAAAAAGTTCAGCACAGCTGGATAAACACATCATGTGGTGGGTGAGCAATTGGCTCACGGGTCGAGCACGAAGTGTAACAGTGAATGGGGTGACATCAGGCTGGTGATCTGTCACTAGTGGGGTTCCACAGAACTCCATCTTGGGCCCTGCGCTCTTCAACATCTTCATAAATGACTTGGATGCAGGACTGGAAGGGATACTGAGCAGGTTTGCAGATGACACAAAACTGGGAGGAACTGTTGACTCCCTCGAAGGCAGGGAGGCCCTGAAGAGAGACCTCAACGAATTAAAGGGCTGGGCAATCACCAACCATATGAAGTTTAACAAGGGGAAGTGCCGGATTCTGTATCTGGGATGGGGCAACCCTGGATGTAGGTATGGACTGGGGAATGAGATGCTGGAGAGCAGTGCCGTGGAAAGGGACCTGGGGATCCTGGTTGATGACAAGTTGAACATGAGTCAGCAGTGCCCTGGCAGCCAGGAGAGCCAACCACATCCTGGGGGGCATCAAGCAAAGCATCACCAGCCGATCGAGGGAGGGGATTGTCCCGCTCTGCTCTGCGCTGGGACAGCCTCACCTTGAATACTGTGTGCAGTTTTGGGTGCCACAATATAAGAAAGATATTCAGCTGTTAGAGAATGTCCAAAGGAGGGCAACAAAGGTGGTGAAGGGCCTTGAGGGGAAGCCATATGAGGAGCAGCTGAGGGCACTTCGTCTGTTCAGCCTGGAGAAGAGAAGACTGAGGGGAGACCTCATTGCAGTTACAACTTCCTTGTGAGGGGAAGAGGAAGGGCAGACACTGGTCCCTTTTTTGTGGTGGCTCAGGTTATCACCTGAGGGAATGGCCTGAAGTTGTGTCAGGGAAAGTTTAGGTTGGATATTAGAAAAAGATTCTTCACCCAGAGTGTGTTCAGGCACTGGAACAGGCTCCCCAGGGAAGTGGTCACAGCATCAAGCCTGGATGAGTTCAAGAAGTGTTTGGATTTTACTCTTAGGCATATGGTGTGACTCTTGGGGATGGTCCTGTGCAGGGTCAGGAGCTGGACTTAATGATCCTTGTGGGTCCCTTCCAACTGGGCGTATTCTGTGATCCCAATAGGGCATTCATACAATGTGTCAAAATGAACCATATTGCCAAAACTATATTGATAATGCACAGCTCTCTATTTAATTGCATTTATCCCCAGACATTGCTGTCTCTCGTTATTATTTAGTGCCAGTGGGTGATGAGTACTTTGTTTTGTTTTGAAATGCAGGAGAGAATAAACTAATGCTGATCAATAGAGTAATCATTTTGAGGAGATGATAGACACTGACATTTTACCCTAAGCCAAGAGTGTACAATGATTGAGTCTGCATTGTCTTCTGGCCTGGAATGACCAAAAGGGTAAGTCAATAGCTGTAGTCTCTTAAGGGCTGGATCCAGTTTTCTTAGTTTGGGACTAGAACAAAATCCAGCATGTGAGTCCCAATCAGCAATGTGGAGTGCTTTCTATTCTGTATTGCCACCCGTTCCAGGCAGCTGAAAACATAGGCGGCTGGTCTGATTAGCCTGAAATTGCATGGCCATTAAGAGTTTAGATACCATATGTAGTCTGAAATGCCGTAGTCAGGGGAGAAAAATGAATCACTTAAGTTTTGCCTAAAGCAGAATTGCATGTTAGGAAACAGTTTGATACCTACATGTAAATAGATGCTTACAGCTTTACCCATAAGTTTGTGCTTGTCCAAAATGTTACCAGTTTTGAACTTGTTGTCAAAACACTTCTATAAGTCATAGCAGCTTCTCCTTTTTGCCTAATAGCAGTGTGGTTAAAATACATACCCAAGCAGTGGAGAAGCTTGGCTTAGAGCTCCTCAGCATGACATTCATTGAGTCACGTCCCAGGAAACTGCTCTAGCTGTAAAGCTGAGTTCATCCCACAGCTTACTTGCATCCTGGTTCACTTCCATGTCACATTCATTGCTGTGGCTTTTTTGTTCTCTTTCTTGTAGTAACTTCCCCTTCAAGTAAATGTACTATACCAACTGTCCCATTTTCTGTTGCCATAATCTCCTCAGTCCTGCAGTGGTGGCAGTGAGATGAATGAGGAATGCAATGGTGGAATGAGAGACTTGAGGAATTTGACACTTTATGAGGGAAGAAATACATGTTCTGTCTCAAACAGTGTCCCCAAACTACTGATTGTGGATTTTCTTTTCTTGTAATGCAAATGGTATAAGATACGTAGCAAAACAAGAAGTAAGGCTATCTTTGTGGCTCCAGAGATGTTGAATAGTGCATTGTCCTGGAGCAGGCAGAAAGGGGATCTCTGCTTAGACAGTTCAGGTTATCACACATGACATGCCCATAAGCTGTAACATTTCTGAGAGCCAAAACTGAAGAAAACCCAGCATTTTACATGGAAAAAATTAATTCAAGAGTAAGTCATTGGCAGGCAGAGAACTCACAGGAGACTCAAGAGTCTTGATTGCTATGAGAGTAGGACAGTAGCTGTAGGTGGTTGATGAAGTTTCTTCAGCAGCAGAACTGGTTTTGTAACTTGGTTTCCCCTGTACAGTAGTCAGTGAGGACCTGCTTTAACTGTCAGCTCCCATCTAGGAGAGGTTTTCCGAGGTTTAATCTTAGCTTGGTTACATTCAGTGCTCTTGTTTACTAATGCATATAGTTTATTTAATTGATGAGTACCAAACATGCAACCTGAAATGGACTTTTTGGATTAAAGAGTGGTAGTTGTCATCTCCTTTCACAAACGGATGTGTAGTACTTTTGTATTTTAACTCTGTTAGAAGAATTGCTCTAAATATTTAAAAGTAGTCCTTGATATTTATCTCCAGTATTGTATTTCATTAACTACACAATCACATAATTTAATTAGAATTCATTTTAGTAGTTCCCTTTCACAATTGTTTGCATTGCTTGATACTGCCTCGTACTCCATAGGAATTTTGTCACTAGACTGATGCAATTCTTTTATTATTGAAGGGTGCCACTTAGAGACTGTACCACTTTGGATGCCATGACTGCAGTTGCTGCTGAAGTTCAAAGTACTGTGGTTTAACTCCCCTGCTACATTGTGCAAAATCAAAGCTTGACTGTGGGTTATGGACAGCCTAAAGTGGGTGTGTTCCCCCCCAGAGCAGATATCATACGAAGTGTAATTATTCAGCAAAACCTACTAGTGAATGAGGCAAAGAGTTAGTACTTTCAGTGGAAGTGCTGGTCAAGGTGATGGTGTGATTGTAGTTCCTGTGGTATGTGCTAGAATACCTGGTCCAGAGAACTCTTAATGACAGGTTTAAGTAGCCATCTCTTGACTGAATCATGCCATGGGAGTGACAGACCCCTTTGTTTCCAAGCTGAAAATTAATTTTAAGTAATTTCTTCTAGCAATTTGCAAAATATGGTTTTTCTCTTAAGCATGCATTTGTTAATGTGGGTTATTACTGGCATCTGCTACAAGATAGTACCAGGTATGTGTGTTTTCCTAATCATTCAGTTACAATACAGGTAAAATCCAGGGGCTTCTTAGTCAAATTATTGCATCTCTGTGTTTTGAATTGTTAAAAAGTTGAGGGAGGCTTTTGGAGCTGACATAACCTAGGAGAACACACGTCTTCTGCAACTAACTGAGCATTCAGGAAAGTTCACTGGGTGGTGGTGTACCCTGAGGAGGAAACATCCCTCATGTTCATCTTGGACAAAGGCAAAAAGTCTTCCCTGATACTTTCACTGTGAAGTAGAGTAACAATGAAAGAGATGACCAAATATGTCACTGATCGTAGTGTTCTTTTCACTGACCTTCTGGGTCATGGATTTCAGAATGGTTTAAATATAGCTTAAAATTCTGATCATGCTAGGACATGCTAGTATCCTGTGTCAGCATGCCCTTCCTAGGAGGAGTTTAAGACTTATTTTTTCCCTTTGATTTGAGTTTCGTGTTCAGTTTTTGTGGGTTTGGTTTGGGTTTTTTTTGAGAGTGGTATTTGTTTTTATCTGTTTGGGTTTTTTTTTGTATGTGTTACATTGTCATCTTTAGGCAGTTCTCGTACAAGCTTTGTATCAACACTTCACTTCAAGTGGTAAGAACCGAGTGCCTGTTTTTGTATAGCAAATACATCTCAATCTTAGAGGCTATTTAGAAGCTCTTCCAGAAAGGACCTATATGATCTCCTCCCACTTAGTGTGGCAGCATAAAAAATTCCACCATAAAGATCCTGTCTTTTATGGTCCTAAGATAACAGGAAAATCTGGGTCTGTCCTTTTGAATACTAAGGAACCTGAATAATAATAATGTTGCTTATACTGATACTGTTGATCTGCAGCTATCCATGTTTGGTCTGCTTTTAATGACGTAAGTATTTGCCAGATTTTAACCATTTTAAGGGGTGAACATTTTCACTTTGCCTCATTATAGTGTATTTAGGCTTTGTTTTTTAATAGCTTGAATCTTTTGAGAGTGGAGCTTGGGCAAAATGAAGTTCAATCAGGTGTTAGTAGACTCAGTGGTTCAGAGTAGGAAGTTGAATGTCTACAGTCTAATTCTTCCTTCCAAGCAAATATCACTTGGGAATAGGTACAGGAATGTATTGTAAGAGTTCCATGTGCCGATGACTGAGGTCCGAGCAGGCTGCAGAAAGGATACTGGTTGTCAGTGCAGTGAGACAGACTGCACTGGGTGATGTGCCTTAATGGAAGGGACAGCTCTTTCGGGTAGGTGATTTGAATAAGCTGCATTGAGCCTACTCACAAGACACCTGGTGCTGTTGTCTTAGGACAGATAGATAGTAGGGCCAAAGCACGCAAGTGTGGCACTAAGAGGGTAAAAGTGTCTTATTTCTAGCCTTGTTCAGTCACTGATCCTGCTTTATTACACTGGACAAATCATGGTGCTTTCTGTGTCTCCTTACCTGTAAAATTAGGATAATTATATATGTTAGTCTGTTACGCTATGTTAATGTTCAAAACTAAGAATTGAGAGGGTTTTTTGGGTATTGTTTTTCTATGTCACACTTTAAATAAAATGTTGGATGTTATACTTCTTGCCGCCGTCTTTTCTCCCTCCTCTTCCCCTCGATAAAACCCACTAGAATAACCTGTATAAAAACTGCTGATTCCTTTAAATTCTTTGTGTTCACCAGGGTGGTTTTTTTTTTTTTGTTTCCCTACTTCTTGTGGTTTAAATACTTTCAAAGACCAGGCAATTGAAGTGTAATCTTTACTGATTTGATGTGGGCTTTTCTAGGTGTTCACCAGCTACCATACTTTTAAGTTTTATATGCTATAAGTGTTAAAGTTGCTGATCTCTGGTAACAGATCTTGTATCTTAATCCCTTTTTTAAATAATGGGGTTATGTTTGAATATTCCCAATGATAAGGAATTTGCTCAAACTCCCATGAACTTTTACAAATGTCTCTTAAGAGTTCACTGGTTTCTTTGCTTACTTTCTTTCAAACTTTGTGGATTTATGTTAAACAAACTATGTTCATGTAACCTTTGCTGATAACCAATCTGGTTATATGTTCAGCACATTGTTGCCACTAGCAAATAATTAAATTCAGGGATAGATGATTTTAAGTTTATATGAGAGACCTGGAGGTCCCTGACTTTAATGAGTGTGATGAAGTTCACCACCTTTCATTATTAGGACCTTTTTAAAACAATTTAGCTTCCACAACAGACTGTACCTCCTTAACTCCTCTTTTTGTATTCGTTTTGTGTCTCTGGGACTCTTGTACAAATTTCAGACTTCCTGTGAGAGGGCAGTGAACCAGGTAGCCTTTTTAGAGGAATACTAGCGCTTATTTTAATTTTCAAGTACTCCTGAGAAGTTTTAATTTCTTAATTTTGCTTAATATATCTGTAAAAAAAATAAAAGCCTTTTAGCTAGAAAAGCAAGATGTTTGCATCTCATCCACATAATCCTGAAAATTCTGCCTTGCTGCTGTAATGGCCAGCATGTGCCTCTTACTATGAGTTATTCGTTCTCTTTTTGTATATTATGCTTGTGAGAATGTGAGGAGGAATCTTTTAATATGAACATGTTTATAGTTTTACTGCTTTTCTTTTTGCTATGCCTCATAATTTTCTCTTAGTTCTGTCTTCTTCTGGGCTGAAGATCATAATGTTTTCTGGTCATAGTTTTCCTGTGTATCATTTATCATTAACATGTGAAATTGTCCTTAATATGTATGATTATTCCTGTTTTCTAATTCCCTTATTTTCTGAGGCTTCAAGCACAGTTTGTTCTTCCTGCTTTGACTGCCTTTTTACAAATCCAGAGTGCAGGATGTATTTACATGCCTTCACCTTCACACTCTGTGTGCTGTGGTAGCCAAACAGGGCTAGAATTAGGAGTCATTGGTTTTCTTCTGAATTTACATCTTTAATCACAGTCCTCTGATTTCAGCTTCTTTTTACTCAAACAATTTCTGTTAGTATACTTCTCCATTCCCTTTCCCACTCCCATGTTTGCTGTTGGTATGTTTTTATATTTGCAGTTCTTTGCCAGGCGATAGACTTCATCCTCTTACTATTTTAGTTGAACAGTTTGTTCAGTGCCTTTTTTTATGTATGCTTCTGTAGAAACCAGATCTGTTATAACTCTTGATAAGTTTTCTTTAGTTGTTCATTGCTATAAAATTCTGTTGTGGTGTCAATATTTTTTCTTTTCACTTTTCCGTTGTATTTATAGGGTTTTTTTCTTAATGTTTTTCACATTCTAGGCACAACATAGGCTTTCCCATTGTAGAATGTTCCTCTGAAGGAGGCTTTATTCTTTCTAAACCACCAGACACGGGGGGACTAATCTCTTTTGGCACTGTAGCTGAACAGTTGGTGTATGAATTGGGCAATCCTCAGCGCTATCTTTTACCAGATGTTACATGTGATTTTTCCCAAGTTTCCATCACCGAAATTCCAGGTTAGTCCTCTTATGTGTAAAGAGATGTGACAATGAATTGCATTATCAAACTAAAGCAGCTATTTTAATTTCCATGTTGTATCTGCATATTTTTTGTTAAACCAGTTCCTTGGAGTGTGATGCTATATTAAACTGATTTTTTGAAGGACTTCTTCTGAAAGATGTTAGAAATTTTGAACATACTCTTATCTTGCTGGCTGACTAATTATATCTTTGATCACTACTCCTTTTGCTTTACTTTTTATTGCATGCCTTGCACCTACCAACTCCTTAAACTATGTATTCGGTATGGACAACATTGAGACAGCTCGCTTGATTTCCATATTTTTTTAAACTGCAGTTCAATTTATTTTTTTTTAAAAAAAAAAAAGTTTTGTACATGTTTTAATTTGAGGCATTTTAAGTGTTAGTAACAATGGAAAGCTGTGTTTTTCAAAGCACTACTTGGTAATGGTGTTTTTCTTAGACATTTAGGTGGATCATCTGAAGTGGCAGAAGCATGCTTAGGCACAGGATTTCCACCAGAGAATCTGTGTTTGAAAAAGTCCATTTGCTATCCTCGAAACACTTAACAGCCAGTAGACTAAGGGTGGATATAATGTATTGTCAGGATTTAGCTTCAAAAGCAAAACAAAAAAACCCCTGAGTTTAACAGATTTGAAGATCTGTAGTTTGAGCAAGACAGCTTGAAAAAATGTTTTTATCTACAGTCATTTAGTGTTTGTTTTTTTACTGCATCTATGTTATATCCTTTTGCATTCAAATGGAACTGATCTGTGACAGTATGCTGAATGTCTTTATAAAGCTTTAAACAATTGAAGTCTCAAAAATTTACTGTGATATAACTGAAAATGCTGTAACATAAAAAAAATTTTACTTTAATAATAGAAGTTCTGTAAAATGGTGAACCTTCTGCTCATGCAACATAACCAAATGGCAGTCTGATAAGGCCAGCTTGCTACTCTAAGCCTCCTAGTCTTTTTCTTTTTTTTTTTTTTATTTTAAAAGAGAAACCCTAACCTTCCTATGAACTTTTAGCTTGCAAATGACCTGATATGACATGTTTGAACTTAAAATGAACTTTCACATGAACTTTCAGTTAGCCCTCTTAGAAATATAACAGATGGAAAATGGGCAGATTTCTTAAATATTTCAGTTTCAAGTGCTTTGACACGTACACCAGTAAAAACAGGCAAGCTATCTATTTTTGCTGTTTACATTGCCAATTTTATTGTCCTGCTGGATTACTTGCAGTGTTTGAACTGGGAGGTGCTTCTGTTTTCTTTTTGTCAGTGGATGCTTTGCATTTGGTTTTGTGGGACTTCTCTTTTTATTACTTGTTCACCTGAAATACAAAGCTCTTCCAGACCTTCACCCTGACTGGAGGGATATAGCTCTGTATTCAGACAGTTAAATTAGCCTCATGTCAATCTTGCAGCGACAGTGATGATGTTATTTGAGTGATGTATAAAATTTGTACTAGTCACATTTACAGTTTGAGTATATTCTGATCTGGTCTTTTCAGAGCATTTGTATAAAGCTTTGAAATGTTTCCTGAGTATTTGCTAGCACAGGTTAGGTACAGGTGAACTATAGTATAATTCTGTCTCTCTGACCCGAGGTGCTGATCCTGCACTGCTAATTTTAAAGGAGTTGCGCCTGTGAGTTTTCTCCAGTTCAAGCTTGAACCTGATGCCAAAACAGCAGTTTGCTTTTTTTTTCCTTTTTTTTAATTAATATTCCTGTAGTTGCCATGGAACATATATATTCAGACTGTTATGGACAAGAAATCTAAAGTTATTTAGTAAGTAAGGTCTCACTGGTTTCTCACCTTGATTTGTTTCTCTGCCAAGTGAGGGACTGAATCCACTCCAGCCAGCTATAGTAAATTGTATGCTCTGTGTGTGTGTGTGCAGTAACTGGCTATGAAGTGGAAAATAACTATTGAGTCTGAAGTCCGAAGGCTGCTTTCTGTGTTAAGTATTTTTTAAGTGCATGAATAAATATTTCAATCACCCTTTTAGAACACTCATGGAAGTCATAAATTTAGTTACTAGTTTGCTGTCCTTTCTGAGGCAGGAAGGACTGTTTGTGAAAGGTTCTCTCATCTGTGGCTGTACAGCTATCAACAATTTGCTTTTTAATTAAGTGCATTTGATTAATATGCATCACTAAAGAATGTCTTTGAAGTTATATTGAAGAAGCTTAAATACTGATTTTTATTTTTTTTTTACCACTGTAGGTTTTGATGGTGGAGCAGTGAAGGTGTGTGGAGCAAAAGGATCACCTCCTTCAACGTTTTATAAGGTAAAATATTCTCATTCAGTGGAGTGTAAGATATCCTCATCCTCTCTTCCTCAAGAGTGAAAGAAAGAGGAGAAAAGTTAAAAAACAAAACAAACTTGATGATTTGTATAATGTTAATAAGTGTGTATTTGTGTAGATAATGATTGCCTGAGAACATTTATAGCATGCCAGTACTGAATTCCATGTAATTTCATAATCCCTTTATTGTTAGGTTAATGCCACTTATCTTGATGGCTTCAGAGCTACTGCTGTCTGTCCAGTGGGAGGTCCAAAGGCAGTACAAAAAGGAAAACGCACTGCGGAAGGCATTCTGCAAAGGTTAGTATTTGAGTCTCTGAAGGGGTTCTGGCTTCCCCCCCTCCGCAGAGGTAATGAAAATAGAACTGTGGCATGTGATAGCAACATTATTAACTTTGTAAGAACCCTTGAAGATTATAGTTTTTGTATTGGGAGGACATTTCAAGACTTAAGTAACCAGTTCAGGAAACGTGCTTTCAACATAGAACTACACTTGAGCTACATTTGACAGAGCAACAAAGGTATCAAATATTCTTGAAGATAGATGGTTGGATAGTGGAGAGAAACCCGAATTAGTGAGGAAAAAACTGTGATTCAGGTTAAAATTTATTAGATGTCAGAGAGAAACCCATGTCTAAGTAGTTTTCACCAATTTTCACAGAACTTTTGATAAAAGATCTTAGTGCTATGAAGTGTAGGCAGCTTACCAGGTTTGTATGTGAAACACAGTTCTCATAGTACCTTTTAAAATGTTCTAGCCAAAAAAAAAAAGTCACATTTTTACTCTTGTAAGACAGACTGATAAACTTTTTGTTGTATTGTCATGCCAGTATATTTGGGCAAGGAGGGATTCCTCTTAAATATAATTCCATATGCGCACAGGAGCGTCTGAGCACTTATTCCAATAGCCCCAGTCTTTCTAGTTACGAAATCCATTTCCTTGTGCCATTTTATATATAAAGCTTCCGCCCGCCATCCTGTTAACAGACCCATGCAGTAAGCTGGATAGTCAGAAATGCAGGGTTTGCTGAGAACTGAGAGTGAATGCTCATGTGGCCGTGTGCAGCACTATGGTGAAGGAGTTGTCTGACTTCCCTCCAGAGACATGACAAATGAAAGCAGACTGATAGGGGGCGTGTAAATGGTGCCAGTGCTAAAAATGTGTGTCCGAGAGCTACTGAGAAAATCAAATGATGGAAAAAACCCTTCAGGAGGCGTTAAATACAAAGAGTCAGGGACTTGGGGCCTCTGAAAAGCAGCCTTTCTAGAAGCTAGGTGATTATTTTAGGGAAAAAAAGTAGAATTGCGTATTTTCCCTTTCATGTTTGCTCCTGAACATTGTTTGAGATGGGACTGCATGACTTTTGTATGATTGAAACAGCTTGTGGTGCCGCTGCCTCTGTAACCTCTAGAAAATTAATTCAGCCTGTGTGCTTTCCTGAGTAATCCTCAGAAAAAGCTTATGTAAGGTAGTTGAAGGCTGTGTTAATAGTTTGATAAGTGGCCTATAGCCCATGAGGGATGCCTGTAGGCATGTTCTGTGTGTTAAAAATCACAATATACAAAATACATTCTCCTTCTCAGACACAGTCTTTAGCAGCTTAATATGGGGAATTGTTTATTTGGTATGTTCAAAAGATACGTGTATGTCAGCCTAGACAGAGAACAAGAATTAAGCTGTACAGATCCCTCTTAGACAATCCTCTACCAACAGTGATATCTTTAGGAAATGTTGACTTCAGCCCTTTCAACAGTCCCTGTTCCTTGAATCATCAAGGCTGGAAGAGACCTCTAAGTTAATCATCAAGTCCATCCGTAACCCAACACTATCAGTGTAACCCCTAAACCACATGACCCAGCACCAGATCCAGACACCTGTTAAACACCTTCAGGGATGGTGATTCCATCACCTCCCTGGGCAACCTATTCCAATGCCTGACCACCCCAACACTGAAAAATCTTTTTCTAGTACCTACTCTGAATCTCCCTTGTCTCAGCTTTAAGCCATTTCCTCTAGTCCTTTCACTGTAGGCACAGTAGAAGAGACTGGTCGACACCTCACTACAACCTCCTTCCAGGTAGTTGTACAGAGCAATGAGGTCCCCTCGAGCCTCCTCTTTGTAAGACTAAAACTCTGCTCCCTCAGCTGTTCCTCATGAGATGTATTTTCTAGACCTTCCTTGTTGCCCTTCTCTGGACACACTTCAGCACCTCAATATAATTTTTAAAGTGAGAGGCACAGAACTGAATGCAGTACTTGAGGTGTGGCCTCACTAATGCTAAGTATAGGGGAATGATCACTTCCTTAGTCCTGCTGGTTAGACATCTTGATAGAAGCGACTTGGCCTTCTTGGCCACCTGGGCACACTGCTGGCTTATGTTCAGCTGGCTGTCAGCCAGCACCCCCAAGTCCCTTTCTGCTCAACAGCTCTCAAGCCATTTTCCCCCAGCATGTAGTATGGCATTGGGTTGCTGCAAGCCAAGTGCAGGACCCGGCGCTTGGCCTCATTGGTTGAACTTCATGCAGATGCCCTTAGCCCATTTGTAGTCTGTCCAAGTCTCTGTGTTTCAGGAGGATATTCTAAGGACATGATCTCTCAGGTAGCCAGCTTCAGTCTGTTATAGGTTAAATTCTGCCCAGTAGTCTAATGGCAACAAGTACAGAATAAAGTGCACAAATTAAAGGTGCTTCATTTATACAGGTCAAATTAGTTGTCACCCTAAGGTATGAAGCAGCTTTGGCAGCTGGTAATATGATTTCTTTAATTTCTTTCTTGTATACTTCCACTTTATTGATTTATTCATCATTGAAAACAGGAGAGATTTGGCAATATGTATGTGAAGAAGCCTTTTTTGGAGTAGTCTTTGGTGTCATTTTATTTTTGCTGATTCTCTGTTGCATTACCAACACACATGAAAGGGCTAAAAATTACACACAGAAGGTACTTTGAACTGTAATATCTCTAACTGTAATGTTTGTAGATAAATAAATCAAAATAACTTACTACAGATACAGTTTGCAAACTTACCTTAAATGAGGTATCTGTCTTTTTTCCTTTTGTCTCATCAAAAATAAAGGTAACCTCACTTGTGGTACATGAACCATCTTCATGTCTTTACAGAAATTAGAAAATTATATTTTTGCATTCGAGTCTTGTACATCGGTTTATTTTTTTCAGGTGCCATGCTAATATTTATGACAACAATGATGTATTAGCAGTGTCTTCAAAATGTTCTAGCAATGCAAAATATTTTTCTTATCCTAACATAATTTCAGTATTTCAAGTGATAAAATCTTTTATCTTGGGAAACCAGTTTAGGGTCTTCAAAATTTAAGGGTTTTTTCCAGTCTGCAACATGTTAACAAGTTGGACTATTTTTAACAGTTGGATCCTTTAAAACTTTTTTCTTTTTTTTTTCCTGTTTTTTAAATTATTGTTATTTTGGACTTCATATGATTTTTAAAAAAACTATATTAATTTTCAGTTTTAGTACTTTGACAGTTGGGCTAGTTTTTTTTCTGTCTTGTTGCAACCAGGCTATTTATTGCAAATTTAATATTTCTCAAAAAACAGTATTAATTCCTGGCTCTCTTAAAGGAGTGTGTGTTTTCATGGTGTATAAAAAGGTAATGTTTATTTTCTTTATTGTGATTGGACAAACTGGGCACTTGACACAATGTGCTTTGTGGTGGGAATATCCTATTTACAGAAGTTAGAGGGATTTCAATGTCAGATTTGAAAGGCACAAATTATGAAGAAACATCTGCTTTTTGGCATATGAGTTCATTAATTCCAAATAAACATCTTTTAGATTAGAATAAGAGTTCCTTCTTCACTTTGAGATTTTTTTTCTTCATTGATGCCTGAGATGTAACAAAGTTGTTTCATGTATTTATTGGTAGTTTGTAATGCCTTATAGTAGAAACAGTTACAAACTGATTTAGAAGCATGAAACCCAGGAAGATTGCACGCACTGTAATTACATTGAGAGCTATCTTTGTTTCAAAGATAACAGTACGAACTGAAATCCATTTATTTGTTTTTGCCTGTCATCTTTCAAGTAATTTGAATAAACAAAGGGCTCAGTTTGAAACCTAGGGATAAATTCATAGGCATGACTTCCTTGTCAGTAATATTTCATTTGTAGTTTTTCAGGTATATTTGTTTAGTGTATAGTATTCTCATGGTCCAGTTTACATGACAGAGCTAACTTGTGCAGACCACACAGGGCTACTTCAGATAATTGTTTTGAGGCAGTTAACTAATGAAAAAAATCATTTGTTGCAGGACTCGTCTTATATTCAGTCAGCTTGGTTATGAAGATTACAGTGCAGTTAACATACAGGTTTTAGGGTCTGAAGATACATATGGACCTCATGCTAGAAGGAGTATAGATGGTGTAAGTATTCAGTGGAGTGTTCTTAAACTTTTACTGACCTCTTTTAATCTTTCCACATTGTTATCTTTTCCACAACTTTAAAGGAAGTCACTATCATCTTGGGAATTTCATCCCTTCATGTTGCAAAGAATTCAGTGTCACTACTTAGCGTACAAAAATTAACACTGACAAGGTCTTTGCTGTATTGGGTCTTCCAGAAGCACTGATATGAAATCTTACAAAAATGTTTTTGTAGTCTGTTCTAATGTTGTTCATCTAAAGAATTATCTTATTATAAAAGTTTTTATGACATAGACTTGAATTGCGTTAGATGTAATGCTAAAAGACCACATCATAAATATTGCAGAGTCAGGAAATGTCAGCATTATTGTTGTCTGCAGTGCTTTAAAACTGTCTGTGAGTACTGCCTGTGGAATAATCTTCAGCTGTATAATTCTGCATTGTATTTTGTGACTGAATAATTTCATGTCTAAGAATGAGTGATGGCCATAGCCACTGCAGCTGTGATATCCATGGTCTGTTTTCCTAATCTAGGGTATGAAAGTCCTTTTTAAAAGAAAAATGTAAATCTTGTCCTCACAAACACTTCAAATATTTAGACAGTTTAGTTTGTTCCAAGACAGTAGCATTTAATTCGTCTTTGTCAGAGGCAGTCTTGGAAAACTCTTAAGGTACACGTGGCAAAACTGAGCTCTAAGTTTGTTCTTAGCAGTGCTGACACTTAATAGCTGACAATTTTTGTGTATAGAAAAAAAGAATGTGATGGGGAGGACAGTGAACCTCTTATTATTTAAATTAATTGTTCTTAGAAATTGGTCAAGTTACATCTGCAGCTATTCATTTCCGTGCTTGAGTTTGTTTCCTTCTGCACAGCAGCAAGAGTTGCTTCCTGAGGAGCAAGCTTTATAATGTGGTCTTTTTCATTTTAAGTGTGTTACTAAGATTGCAGAATCAAAATTCTGAAATATAGAAACAGGTATTCCAGGTGTTGAAGTTGCCTGTGTTCTGTTCATACCAGCTCCTTACGATTCTACATTGTCGTATATTCTTTAATTAAATTGTGACATAGGAAATTGTCTGTGTCATTGAGTAATGAGTTGACGAGCAGTTTCTCCTTTCTCATTTTTCAGTTTGCCTTGCTTACAGAAAATTAAAGAAATTTTTCAAATGAAATTGAGTATTTGTAGTATTTTCTGTATTTCCAGCCTCAGCTCCTGAGTCTTACATTAAAAGTAAACAGTGTTATCACCATTGTATGTGCTTCTCATCATGCCTTAAACAGGATGTGAGAGCTAAGGCTGAAATACAGGAAATGGGTCTGTTGCTTTCTCTCTTCGTGGTTCCTCCAATATTTTAGAAGAAACTAGCCAGGGGAGTTTTCATCTGGAAAGCAGACATAGTAGCTTGAGAAAAGAGTTGGGGATTGGGATTTGCTTTTCCATTTGAAATATAAATTCATAGAATCCTAAGGAAAACATTTGCCCATTGGGGCTTCATGTAGGAATAACGCAGTCCCTTAAACACCCTTTCCTACCATGTTGTTCCATGGAAAATTAGACGGTTATTTGGGTTACAAATTGCAGTGCTCAAAACCCGAGCCATATCATGCTAGGCAGTATATTAACACAGCAGGAAAACAGTTCCTGCTTTGAAGGTTCTACCATATAAATTTGAAGAGAAGCAGCAAATACCAAGACAGAGTAAATTGAACAATATCTGGAGCTCTGTGTGGATATGCCACTAGAATTTGGAGTGGAGAAAAATAATCTTTCAGTTTCATAAATACTTAGAACATTGGTTTAAACATACTAAAACGAGAAGACCCTTCATTATTGAATTTTAGCTGATCACCAGCTGTAAAGTAGGAAGTTTTCCTTCCTTGGTGTGACCTGACATAAGCGATCCTCTTCATGTAGGGGTTTGGTCATGTATTTGTGTTGGAATAGAGGATTTAGTAGCCTGTTAACATAATGATCTCTCTGGGATACCAAAAGCTAGCAAATCTAAAAGAATTAGTTAGGATATTTAAAGAGTTATGACGTGCTCTGAGCTCTGTAGAGTAACAAAAGAAAACAACTCCACCCAAACTTTGGTATTTTTTTCATGCTTTCATGAAATACATCCTTTCCTGTTGACATAAAGAAAGACATAAACACTGGAAGAAATCTCCTAGTATCTTGTAGTCAAATTTGTCCTTTTTTGAGTTTGATGTTGATTTAAGCAAGCAAAGAATTTCATGTGAGGCTAACAAAAAATGTTGAGAAACTTTGTGTTCACTAACAAAAAAAGAGATGACTTTGAGAGTAAAGAAATACTCTGCTGCGGAACTCATTACTTGAGTAGTGTTGTGTGAGAAACTCCTGACCAGTAAATTTTGGTACCTTTTGCAGTCCCATTTCATGTGTACTTGCACTTGTGCTTTAGGACAAGTACGAGACATTCAGAGACAGACTTCTGCTGTAAAGAGGTTTCATAGATTCAAAGGTAGACCAAAGGTAGTTCCTACTTGTATTTGCAAATTTTTGAGTAGTCTTTGCCCTCAGTGAGACCTAATGTTTGTTCCAATAGTAGATCCTTCAGTGGCTGATAATAGATTTTTAGAAAAGTAAAATCTTGAGTGAGAGACTGCTTATCTGCAAGGGCAGGTGTTTTAGCTGACTGTAGAGTAGGCAGCACAATACTGGTTGGGTTTACCTTTAGAGGGAGCATCTGCTCTTTTCTCTGAAAATGTGTTCTTTTCTCTGTTCTGACATTTATCTCCCAAGAATTAGATTTGAATTCTTTCCTGTGGACAGATCTGCTTCTTTCTTGATGCTATGAGAAGCACATCTGTCTTTCTAACTTGGCCCCAAAGTACTCTCAGTGCACTTAGAATAAGAGGGAAGTTGGTTTGCCACTTCCTCTGAGAGCGAAGCCAAGTATTTGCTATTGTTAGTTGCAGTCCTTGATTCTTGGAGAATGCTGCAGAAGAGGCACAGTGTCCTAGCAGTCTGAAATATCCAATAGCTGATTCTATGGTAGCAAAATAAAGATAATGAAATGTTAACAGGAAATTTTAGTGATGGTGGATGAAAAGTCACCAAATTATTTAGCTTCAATGGTGAGCTACAGTTATTTTTCAATTTGATAAGTGTAACCCATGTTCTGCATCTGAGCCAATCTAATTTCAACCTTTTTGTAGCAGGGTCCTCGGGAAGCTGTTATTTGGCTTGCTGTACATCATAAACGAAAAGAAGCTGTAGAAATCTTCTCCAGAGAGATTGCACCTGCTGGAACTGGCATGGGTAAATACTCTTATCTTCCAAGAATTTGAAAGTTACTTTTTTTTAATTCTCTGAGCATGACTAGCACTCAAAGATTTAGTCATGTTCAGCTTTATTGTGTTGTGCATAGTGAAATAATTTTTTAAAACGTATTTGTTTGGTGTAGAAATGGGACTCACAGACATTAGCAAAATGGTAAGATGAAAGTCCTGGAAATTCGCATTTGTGTTCCTTTGAGGCTCTTTATCCTTCCATTTCTGCTACTGTTTCTTTCTGGCTTTTGCCTTTTCCTCATCTTTTTTCCTACAGGTGGTTGCACTGATGTGCAACAGTGTTTTACTTTCTTTTACCATGTTACTAAAAGTTAGTGATGCTGTTAGACTTCACTGGCAATAACATTGTGTTACTCAGCTGGCAAAAATTTACCGCTGGACTATAACATTGCAGTTTATGAAGAGCTGTGCAGTTGGATGGTTTCGAAGGTTCTCTTCAGTACTTTATTATCTGATGTTACCACAAATGATTTTTATTGATGCTACTTTGAACCTGTTTAATGTGCAGCTGCTTGCATAAGTAATTACAACTTTTGGTTATAATTCAAAAAAACTAATTTCGCAGTGAAGGTACTAACAACCTGCATCTAATTCTTAATTCACAGCACATTTTAATTACCCAACTTAAATTGTCCTGTAGCATTGTCTAACCTCAAATTATTCTGTCTTCGGCATTTGTTTTTTATGAACTTGTGATATATTACAACTATTAAAAGGTTTATTTTTTAATTGACATATGAGGTAAAACACTAGGATTTAATCTTAATCTTGAGGGTATGCTTTAAAGTATTTGCATAAGAGTCACCTGACGTGAAATGATCTGTGCTTTTTCTGTTTACCTAATATTTGTTTCAAAAAAAATTCACATTTTTTTCTTTGTAAATGTCATTGGATTATCTAAATTTTCTAGGGGTACTTTCTGATTATTTTGAGCAGATCTTTTTCTCTGTTCTCTTCTCAAGTCCCTTAAATGTCACCCCTGTATCCATCTCAGTTCTAAATAGTTAGTTCGTATTGTGATTTGGTGCCTATGTTATGGATACTAATCTGGCTTTTATTGTCCATTAGCATCAGTTTGTTTCCTCATTTTGAGGACTAGAGCTTGGATATTTTGTAATGGCTTCTGCATATTTTGATGAAAACTCTATCTAGGATTTACATAGATCTTCAAAATTAAATTCCATGAGCTTAACCTGGAACTCTGAACTTCCATAGCAAATCTAGAATCCTGATTAATGAAGTAGTGGTTAGGTGTTGCCTTGCAGTTAAAGAACTAATATTTTTTGTTTCAGTGGATTAAAAACAGTGTAGAAGTGTGCACATTCTGTGTTGTAGTCTTTACAGTAGTAGCAGAGAACAGTTAAAAGCAGGCTGCTTTGCTGGTTTTTTTAAAAGTTGGGTTTATAGAGACAAGGTCAGTGCATAGTCATCCCTTTTTTGTCTCCACAATATAGAATATGATCATATAAAACTAATTGCAAATATTCATTGAGATAATATTTTAAAATGTTGCAAATTTTGAAGGTTGATTAATAGGTCAGCATTTAACATAGATGTAAGTTGCTTGTAAAGACTTGGTTTTTAGCTAATGAATGAAATATGGTATTTTAACCATTGGACCAAACTATAATTTCTGTAACCAGTTAGGGATTCATAATTGAAGTAGTTTCTTTTCCTTACTCAAACAGATTGTGAAAGTAAAAATCTATTCCTACTGTTCATTCTGTATATGCATAGACAATAGCCTAGAAAACATCTTTTTGAAGTAAGTAAAGCTGGGTGGATTTTAAGTAAATGCTAATTTGTAAGATCCAAAGCTAATGGACTTGTACTTGTCTCTGTCTTCTTTTATGAAGCAACTGCTATGTATATAAACCAACTTTGAAGTCTGAGTGCTAGGGTTTATTAAGGGTTTAGTTTTTTCCTTTTACCACTGATCTTTGCAGAATGAAAAAAGTAAAGAATCTGCAGTACATCAGTTGGATGGAGTATGTACAGTATTGAAGTTGAATTAGTGTAACATCTGAACCTCTGTGCCTTAAGGTGACTGGCAGACTTTCAGTTCATGTTATCAGGGCTTTTGTGGTGAAACAAATACATTCCTATGTAGAACTGGGTTCGATAGTCTCTGTGGATTATGGTAGGCATGCTGGTTTTGTTTCCTAAAGGAACAGCTTAAGCTTTTTAGAACATGCTGTAGCGGTTATTCTCAAAAAAACCCAGAAGAAATCTGTTTCAATTCATAGAAGTGCTGCTAATGAGCAGCAGTTGGAAAGAGGGATATCATTTGGGGCATCTGGTGATACATAGCACTTTTCCTTGCCAGGTGTAGGGCTGCAACAAGGTTTTTGGCCTCTGTCATGTAAATCACTAGTGTCAGAGAGTGTCAGAGCTGTGTACTGCTGTTTACTGACATGCTTCTGAGTGCTTCAACAACCACACAGTCATTCTTTTTATTTGTTGAAGATGTATTGTGACTGCTTCATACAGTCACTTCTTTCAGTTGCTTTTGTATAGTAAATTTCTGTATTACCTGCACTGATAAACTCTTGTGTATGCAGAGAAGGGCCAGATTTGGGATATATCTGCTTAGTAAGCTACTTGTTGATGTGGAATATGTTTAAAGCAGTGATTATGAAGAGTCTTTTTTCTTTTCTTTCTTTAGTGAGATTTAGAATTGTGCAACACTGCCAAACAGTAATTAGTGGTGCACTAATAACGATGCTTAGTTTCTGGCAGTTGTGTAGACTTTTTTGTTGTGAAGGGCAGAGCATGCAATTCCTCGTGCTTAATTGTCTTAGAACAAGCAGCTCCATACACAAGACTTCAAGAGACAGGTAAATGATGTTGGGAACAGAAGCCAGAACCAAGATTGTTGAGGTTGTTGTTGTCCTAGTTGAATTCTCTAGTAACAGCACTTGATGTTGTTTCCCACTGCTTATTCCGTCAGCTTTTTCCCTCCCCTCTATTTCACTGGTGCATTTTTGCAAATTATTGCAATTTTCCAAAGCATCACAGCTTCAGTGAGATGCAGAGCATGTCCATGGCAGATTGGTCACTCTTATAGGAGGGTCAAAGTGTCCACAGGCAGAGAACCCAGGACTTGAACCTCATGAACCCTATGTAAGTGCTCTGGGCAGCGAGGACATGAGGTCCCACTTTGTACAGTGCTGCACCACTTTCTTGTGGTTTTGCACTTCCCATGTGGATCTGTGTGATCTAACCTTGTGTGGCTTTGTTCTGCCAAAATGGTGGCCTTTGTGGGGATGCACAGGAAGTGAGATTTTAAGCGTGTGTCGCTTTTCCTGATGAAACCCCTTTAAACAATGAAGTTCTGTGTTTCAAGGATTACCTGGTTGGTTATGCCCCTCCCAGCTCTCCTGCCCTAGTTCACTTCCAGGAGGTGCGATAGTGACTGAGAGTGATGGCAAATAACATTTCCTTCTTAGTTTACATATTCTTTTAATGAAGAACTGAGGAAAAGCAGGAATGAATTATAAATCCTTCATAATTGACAGCAAGGAGACGAGAAGTTGTTGACTTACAGGGTGATGTCACCTGAACTGAAACACTTCACTGTCATTTAACAGTGACCTTTAAAAAACAAAGTACACTTTTTAGACCTCTACCAGACCAAAGGTGGGGAGGGAGGAAAAATATTTGCCCTTACGCATGAACTGTATCTAGTGATTGTGGAGTATTGTTTTTAACTGTATTCTTTCACCTTAATAGCAGTTTGGTGTTTGTTACTCTAAGTGATGTGTGGACAGTTGTACAGATAAACATTCTTGGACAGTATCTTTAGCAAACTGTGTAAAGACAAGTGGCTAAGCTAGTAACACTGGAAGTATTCTGCCTGCTTTACAGGTGTTTTCATTAGATAGTGGGAGAAACCATAACCACAAAAGAATGTGGATCAGAGTCCTTGGTTGTGCTTTCCCTGTAATGAAATGCTGAAGAGCAACTCTGCCAATATTTAAGGAGGATCAAGCTGGCTGAAGTTTAGGACTGAGGAGAAGAGTGAGTGAGAAAGGATATTTGGTGGCTCAGAATAAGGGTGAGGAGTCACAAGAGCTCCTGCTGCATCTTTTGAGATGAAATTCAGGAGTACTGTCACTCTTGGTGTTTCATCAGGTGGTTTTAGCCTGCTAGTTACTACTTGTGGAGCCCTGAGCTGGAGTTGGTAGGTAGTTTTATTTTAGCAGTACTATAGTAAGAAAATTATAAATTGTAGGTAAAATAGGTATTAATTTCTTTAATAGTCAGTACTAAAAGACTAATTCTGGTAATTTTCACTTAGGCTAAATTTAAACCTCTTGAGTCAGAATTTTCTAGGTTTTTGCCTGAAACTTGATGAGGGAGTTTTCAATTCCAGATTTTCAGATTTTGCAGAGAAACAGTAAGATAAAAAGATATTTTTCTTCCTGTGATTAAAAAGCACAATAATTTTGTTGAGGAGTGATCATAATGTTTCACTTCAGAGACTTCTCTGCCTACCCCCCACCCTCCCCATTTATAGTAGATTTTTACTTCTGATAATCAGTAGAAAAACAACCATCTCAAAGCATTGTGCCGATCTGAAATTCCCACTTTTTTTATGAAGTCACATCTTCTGTGTAAAAAGAAGGGATGCTGTCTCTATGCTGGAATGGGCTGAAGCCCCTGTGTGTTTGTGGTCTGCAATATAGACAAGGAGTTAGACCTGCAAGAGAGAATTTTGAGAATGTTGCATCTCTTAAGAGGCTTCCATAATCAAGAGTGAAAGACTGAGATTTTTATAGGTATTTCCTAACTTTTTTTTTAATGCTTTTTAAATTTCCAGTGCTTTTGTTGAAGACCAGTGAGACACATGAGCTTATTTCCACAGAAATTGTTTTTAAGTATTATTGAAACTGCAGATGATGTTCTTAAGCCTAGAGAAGAATTTGAAGTTACTGTATATAGACATGCCATACCTTAGAGAGCTATTTGTTGTTTATTTTCAGTTTGGAATGGAAGACTTTTACTGTAAACTTCTGTTAAGTATGGTATTTAGTTTACCAGTTCAAACACTTAATCAGTTTTCATTTGGATTATGCTGTTCTGATGAACTTAAAGGGATACAAACTATTTAAAAAAAAAAAAGCCAAACACACCTCATCTCATCTTTTAATCTTTTTTTACAATTAACATCCGAGTTTGTTAAACTTTAAGTAGATAAAATTATGCTTTCTGTTTAGTCCTCAGTAGTCTGAAGGTTGATAATAACCAGGTTTGTTTTTTTTTAACAGCATCCAGTAAGTTTGTTTGGTTTTATGCATCTATGATCTCCTGAAAAAAAGAATGACTTTAAATGTGTCTGTACGTATCAGTCCTAATAGTGGAGTCTTCACAGGTATTTTCCTGTTCTATAAAGTGAACTTTTCTAAACTTGACAGTGGACAATCCTAGACACATAGACTCAGATTTTTAAATCTGTAGTAGCCTGTGGGAGTTCAGTGCAGTTCTGCATTGTCCAGTCTGTAAAAATTTACTCTTACTTCATAAAAGCTAGCAAACACAGACTAGGCTTGTATTACTCAGTGAAAATGTCTTCATTATATGCAGTCCAGTCAACCACATGCTTAGAATTTAAGTAATTTGTGTTGATTGTGTATTTATTTTGTCTTCTTTAATTCAGATATTTAATTCTCAATGAAGTGCAGTGTAGAAGAGGCTCAAGAAGAGCCTTACTGTGGGAAACTGGCATTTAGAATTTAACGGGGATTCAGTAGCTAAGAAATGTTTTACTAATAGCTGCAATCATGTGCTGACCCTTATTTCACATTAAAATGACCGGAGTTTGACACTAAGATGACAGCTGGTTAATACAACTTGAGATTTTAAAGTGCTTGAGTATATGTAAATATTATGACTGATCTCCTAAGTGCATTGGAAGATACTTTCAGAAATGTCCTTGTTCTAGCAGTTTACTGCAGTCACCAATTTTTGAGAATAATATTGCAGAAGATAAACTATCTGCTGTTTTCACAGGGCATAAATAGAATAGTTAAGAGCATGTAATTGACTCCTGTGAAAAATGTTGTATGCATTTTGTGCTAGTGCTCAAGTATAATGTAAGAACTGCAGAGTATAAAACCTGAGATTTCAGATTTGCCTAGTTTAGTCACTTAAAAAAATGCTTGACAAGTAGTATACTTTGATATCTGTTTTTTATATATAAATGCATGTATAATTCCTTAGAATATGCAGTAAACACATTGTCAACCTTTTGGTTGAACTAGTTCAATCATTGGAAATATAAGGAACAAACTAGAATCAGCTGAATGCTGGTGAGTGAGAGACATCACTGTATTTTGGAGTTCTACGAAGCTTCAAGAGAAGTGTCACCTATTAAATTTAAAGTGCTTAAAGCTTTTTAGATTTCCAATAGTCGGAACAGTTTTGTACTTGTTTACTCCCAAAACATTTTACAAAATGGTGTATGCAGTCTAGCATATTTCTTTCATATATTGCATAATGGTTTATTCTATTGAAAAATATACAGAATTGTACAGAAGTACTACATTTTGACAGCATAAAGAATAAGAAGTGATATTCCCAAACTAGGCAAAACATAAAACTCTTCCACTATCTGAAAATCTAGTGGGGAATTATCAGCGCTGGAAGGAATGAAGCTTGTTTTGCTGGAAATTTGCATCTCATGGATCGGTTGCGGGTTCCAGACAGAGTTTTTCCTGCTCTGGGGCATTTTACAGGGTGTGATACCTATGGCATAGATTATAATGTATTAGAACATGGTGGTTCTACATACTGAAATAGGTGCTTGTTTCAGCAACTTTTTGCCAGGGCTGGTTTTCAGTGGATCCGTTCCCTGAATTGTTGTCTCAGCTAAGAGCAACATTGGTTTTTACTCTTCTGTTTGCCTGCTATCTCTATTTATGAAAGTTATCAAAAATTTGCTGTCTTTTCCAGCATGTCATATATGATTTTAAAAAGTACTTGTGTTTGCAAGTCCATCCACGGATGAGTTTTACATGGGGAAAAAAATGAGAAAGATTGAGAAGCAGCTGGAGAGAGAAAACATACATAGGAAACAGAAACAGTCAAGCTGTTGTATCAGAGTGTCTTGACTGGCTTCACCTTGTATTATTTGCATGCATATCTATCACTGCATCTGCTAAGTAACAGGGAGTGGTAGTCATGGGGTGCTAGTGTGCTTTGGTGTTCTTGAGATTCCTTTCTATCCTTCAGATTTGGATCAAATTTGCTATTGGACTCAAAATTCTTTGGGTTTTTGCAGGTACGCTGGAAGAATTGTGGACACGAAGGAAAAAAGTGACAAATAATTACACATATTTGTACAGATAGAGGATGATGGTTTGTTTTTCCTTAGGTACTTGGGCTGGAAATGAGTAAGAGTTAAAGTAGGTTAGAGGAAGGAGTCATAAAATGAAAAGACAGGATAAGACTGTATGAAGAATTATGCAGCTTAACCAAAGAGAAGCACTTGCTAACTAATAATTGGTTCCTTATTTTGTAGATTCAGTGTAGATTTAAACTTTTAAGGACAGAATCCAAAGGAAGGGTCCGATATTGGGGCTTAGTCATCTAGAAAGAAGTAGATTTGATTGACTTAGGCCTGATATTTTTCTGACCATGCCACGTATTTGGGAGTTAAAGAAAGCAGTGGAATTTCAGTGGTCAAGATGAGACAAAGATTTTGTCTACCTTGAGGAGCTAATAAATGGAGCTCTGATAACAAAAAGTGGTCATGTAAAGATTCTGGGAAAGGAGATCAACAACTTTGATTTAGCTGAGAATCAGAGACTTGAGACTGCAGCCTGACTGATGTTCTCTACAAATATGACAAATTGTTCATGTCACTGTAGATTAAGATAAATCTTCCCAAAAGGAGAGAGGGAGAGCAGATATTTAAGCAAGCAATGCAAAGTAAGCATTAAGTTCAGCATGAGATCTTGAAGACGTTGTCTTGGGACAGTAGTTGATCCAAGGAGATCACAATTTACTTAGCAGAAGTAGGTCTGGCCACAGTGAAAAGCCCACTGTTGCCTGGTTGTACTTCAGCTTCTGCAGCCACCTTTTGGTTTACTGGAGAAGTGTAATGGGGATCTGAGCCATGGGTTGAGGTGAGGTGTAGTGCCCTAGTGCTGTTTACACAAAAACCAAATCACTGATGGTAACCTGCACTCAGTTTACGATTTGCTTCGTCTTCTCTGCAAGAATTGCATATAGATAAAATTAAATTGGACTTAAAATTGCTGTCATCTTACTCATGTCCACATGAACAATGGATTGGATAACCGTAAGATAGAACTGTTCCAACTGGGATATTGGTGTAGCTTTGCTCTGCAGTTGCGCTTATGTGCAGGGGTAGCTCTAGAACCTCCACAGACAGATCTCCTGTTCCAGTAGCTTGTGCTGGAGAACTTTGAAAGACCAGCAATAGCAACCAGCAGTAGAAAGTTAGCATAGCCTGGAGATGTGAGCAGTGGTTAGAGAACTGCTTTGTTGTAGGAGCTAAGATCCATTGTGTGAAAGCCGGAAAGTGAGGAGCTTTCTTTGTGAGCTTTCAGGAAGTTGAAATTGATGTTGGAGCAAAATCTGGTATCCTTAATGAGCAATTCAGCTGCCTAGCAGGAAGTGACCCACGTGACAATCCACAGATAACTAGCTATGAACATATATTTTCAACATGACCTTACGATATCCAGCCTCCTCCTCCTACAACCTAAAAAAATGAGTGCATAGTTCAATAAAATAACTGCAGTTGGTTTTGTTGTTGAATGGCAGCTCTGCTTGAACGAGTGAACGGGTTAGATGTATAGGGCTGAAACCTTACTGGATAATTTAGAAGTGTGTAACAGTAGCAGAAGGGATTTTTTTGTATTGTATTCACTACCACATTTTTTTTTCAGTAGAACTGTGGGTAGGGGGTGTTTATTTATAGTGCTTTTTTTATGAAGGGTTTTTTTTTTTGCTTTTAGTATAAAACATCATAGGCTTTTTTTCAGAATTCACTTCCAGTGAGTATGAATATGGCAAGACTTTGTAATCTGTGCTGCCACTGTTACGTATCCACATTGCCAAGCACTGAATCCAAGCTAAGAACAGCTTGATGAGGACCGGAGTTTATCACTGTGAGCTTAGTACCACAACAGCACAGTTACATAGTTTTTAGTCTGTTCAGAGCATGAACAGAGGGAATTCACACCAGGAGAGAGCATGAAGCCCATTTTAGCCAGAATTCATTTGACCGAATATGCTACGTGGGCAGCTTTCCCCAGCACTTGTTTTTAAGAGACTGCTTAGCATACTTGTTAATTAATTCCTCTCAATTAATTCCTAATAATTAATACATATCAGTTAATTCCTATTAATACCTATTAATATTAATTAATTAACAAGTTAATTTAATGTATGCGCTTCACTGTTTCTTTCCCCTGCAATGCCTGTGGAATTCTGATACTTCATGTATGTGCTGTCCATGCCAGAAAGAAGGGTGAGCCGCTATGTTAAGGAAGAGGAGAGAGAACTGTTCCTATCAGAAACACTGAGCTGGGTGGATAGGTTTAATGGTAGTAAAGCCTGGCAACTTGATATTGAGAATAAATAAGAATCTACTGCCAGTGCTGACTTACTGCAAAATTCAGATCATGCTGGTGCCTTAAGCCCGTATGTATCAAGGAGAAAGAATCGAATTTGCAGTACCCAGCACTTTAAAAAGCAAAATTAAAAATTAACTACTGAAAATGCTAGAGAGCATAATCCAAATTGATTCCACACACTTAATCTAACAGAAGTAGTCAGATTAAACAAATACTAAAGTAAACCATCAGAATTCTCTGCTCTCTTGAAAAGTGAGTAAAACAACAGCAAGAAAACCTAAATCTAAGTTCTTTTTCTATCAAATGTATTGCCTCACTGACATTGATATACAAGATATTTGGAAGAAGAAACAAAAGATTGTTTATGCTTTGCACATTTAAAAATATATTTTTTGTTAAGTCAGAGTTACAGGTTTTGCCTTTTTGACTGCTGTGTAAAATGGTCAGTTTTATTAATTTATGAGACTATAAGTAATTTGCTAGATACTTTTCTATATTTAGTAAGCCTATATTCAATTCAAGCTATGATAATGTTCTAATTCATCTAATCATTGTTCTAAACATTCTTCTGATGTTTTGGAGATAGCTTTAACCATTCTTTTGTTAATTTAATTTCTATTTCCAGCACCTGGCCTCACTGGAATTGTTGGAGGGCGCCCCAGAGTGTAAGTTAATTCCTGATAATTAACTTCTTGTAATATATGATGGTAGTGTACCTGCCACTCATCATCATAAGCTTCCCTAGCTCAAAACAGCAACCGCAGAAGCAACTAAATTTTTCTCTTGCACACTATGCTTAATAACTGGTATCTTATAGTACTCACTATTAATTTGTTATGTATGCAAGTAGTAAAATTCTTTATTGAATTACTGAACATGAGTTATATAAGTCTCTGATCAGTTCATAACAATGTCTGCGTAATGAGCTGTAGGGGGAACTTCAAATGTGACTTCATGGCAAGGCAGTTGCTCAACCATGTGTTAATACATGCAAATTTCTGGACCAATTTTCTCTTGTAGCTATTAGTTTGGAATATGGGCACACCAAATTTACATCTGTACCAGCTCACTTCACCTAGAAATGTGAGGTCAAATGTCCCAGAACATCCCCAAAAATATTAGCATGAAACAGTTACATGAGCAAGCTGAACAGAATAATGTTGGGCATATTTAAAAAAAAAACCCAAAAATCTGTGGTTTTACTCAGTGTTTTTCTAGATATGACTGGGGTCTGCTGGTGTTTTATATCCTCAACCTTTTCATGCTTATTTATGTGAGCATTTAAAACTTTCCCGTCACTAAGCAAATACTGCACGTGAAGATGGGAGAGGGAATGTACCTGTATTTCCAGTAGCCCTGTGTAACTAGCCTAAGTTTCAGTATGTGACTACTGACAGTGCAACAGACTTCAGTGCCATGAAGTGCGTCCTTAGCCAAAATACCAAAAATACTTTCTTGACAATCTTCCCCCAGTAAAATTTTCTTGGATGTTCTTAATAATGGAGTTTAAGGAGTTTTTACACTTCTCTCTTTCTAAAGTTGTTTGGAAAACTATTCCTAGTTATGGTTGAATGACATTAATTTCCCCTTATTTCCTATTCAATAATTTTAGTGAAATGCACGTATGTTTGTTGTTTTGTGTTTCTAGGTCTCCGGTTTTGAAGCCATTTTTCTTCTATTATCCCAAAAGCAATGTTCAGGTAAGCCTGTGCTCTGTTTTCTTTGAAGTATTTGAAAATTTCTGCTGACTCTGGCATTTTTCAGTGACTTAGAGTTCTAAAACTGCAAGGTATTCTGGTAATTTTGATTAAAAAATATTTCCTTAGAGACTAATGTTGTTCACACAGAATGTTTTGCAACAGTTGAACTTGCCAAACTTCCATTTTAATTGCAGCAAATTTTGAAATATCTTACATCAAAACTGAAACTTCTCTTTTCATATACTGAACTTCCTAGAACTGTAGGTTTGAATTATTTTCACTGCATTTGCAAATGATTAGGAAAATCATATACTTTGAAAGTTAGTGGGATCTCTTTAAAGAGCAGGCAGTTGGATGTTCAGAGAGGGGAATATTAATCTTGTGAACTTGGACACATCTTCTGACTTTTTGGGGAGTCCACATTTTGTATATACTGTTGGAAATTTCCTCTGATTTCACAGAGGTTTTACCTTAATAAAGAGTTGTACCTTATCTTTCCATATACCCTGTCTATAAAAATAGAAGTTGTAATTTCTTCACTTACCTATATCAAAATAACATTATGAAAGCTTGTGCAACTATTGTGCTGAGTATCATGGAGGAGCCTGTGAATGATGTCTCTCTGTGGCCCTACTCAGTTCATAGCAATAGTTTCAGTCCAAGAACTTACAGTTCGGATGACGAGGCAGCCCTACATGAGAAGTTTGTGTAAGATGACATGTTCATCTAGAGCCCTACTTCTTTTCTGTTACACATGTACCCTTGTCTAAATTGTAGTTTTCCAGATAAACTTAAGGAAACCAGTTTTCCTGAAACCACAAAATATTTGGATTTATGAATGTTGGTTTCTGCTCTTTTGAATGCCATCTGATACTTAATTGATCCTTTGGAGGCTGCAGACAAAACCTTGTATAAGCCCTTCTTTTTTCAAAGCCTTTAAGTGACTTGTAAACTTATCACATGCCTCTCACACCGAGGCACCCTAATATTCAGTAGGAGTTTTCTAACTCATCCACTGTCAAGAAAGTGGCCAAAGGCTAGAACGTGGGTCTGTGGTTGACCCACAGGTATTGTGACAGGCTTCTGCTTACAGTTGTGAGGGGAAGCTTTGGGAGCACAGGCAGCAAGTGAAAAGGTGGGCAAGGGGGAGCAAACACAACAGCTTAAGTGTTCTAAGAGCTAAGTGTTTCATTTTTTAATACTCATGCAGTGCTTAGCACAAACAAGCCCCATTCTTTTAAGTAGTATTCTGCATTTATGGAAAATATTTTCATTTCACAGCTTTACAAAGGAGATGCTATTTAGTTACTATAACTAGGTTATTTATAAATTGTGTAGTGAAAAAGCATTAAAAAGAAGTTCAAATACTAGTTTTTATTATCTCTTATATTTTGCTTTATACGAATAGCTTGTCTTTGAGAAGTCTAATATGAAATCACTGTCTTTATAGAAAGTTTAGCCTACCACTGTAGTATTCATCAAATTAAATATAAATTTACTAATTAGCACTGTGTTCCAGACCTAGTAAAATGCTGTTGAGGTTAAATAGTAATCTAATTTAAAAAGGAAAGAGCAAGTAGCTCTTATTCTTTTCAATACAGAAAATCAAAGTCCTTGTTCTGGGTAACTAATCTGATGAGTGCACTGATATACCATTAGCAAAGTGCAATGTGTCCTATCCCTTGTTGTCCTGTAGTAAAAGTGTCATGTAAGTGCTTCAAGTCCTTGATTCAGAATTCTAGCCCTATATTAACAGCCATGGTCTGTAAGTAAAGTATGAAGTAACTGATTTTCTAAATTGGAAGTTTAGTTACAAAGGGTCTAGTTGCCCTAGTTCAGCATTTAACCTAAAACCAAAAAAACCTCCATAAGCAGATTTTCAGTTATGTTTATATTGTCACAGTGGGTTCTTTTGTTCTGTGTTTGATAATACCTTTCTGGGTGTCAGTTTAGATTCAATGTCTCATTTGTTGTTTCCACTGCTTTTATGCAATTGTCCCGAGTTTATCGTAGATTACCAATGTTTTTACAGTTCAAACAGTAGTTATTTTCCATGTGCGGTTTAAAGGTAACCTAAAACTTTTCTGTAGGGAGAAAAATTGCAGCAAACCTACTGAAGGCAAGTCACTATTCTCTAAGGGCAGTCTTAGGAAAGAGCGCTGAGTAATCTTGCCTTTGCTGACGACTGAGCACTGATAATTGCTGCTGCAAAGTTGCTTTATATTGTTTTGTTGTGGTAGTGTAACCTGAGTGTATGTCTGAATCTTTACTACTGGGCGTCTTCCAGTACAGATAAACTGGATGCCAGTTGCTTCCATCGCACTTCCTTGTGCCCTGTTAGTGGTCCTGCAGGAAAAAGTACAGGATACCCTCTCATGTGTACTTTCTATATCCTTTCTCTTGAGCAAAAGAATGCTTACTGTTAATAGCTGAGATACTGATCCGTATAGATAATGAGCAAGAAGTATTCTCTTTGAATTGCTGGAACCCCCAGGATGGGTTTCCCTACTTTTCATATAGCTTTTCCAGAGTCAAGACTCAAGTCCGTAGGGAGGAAGAGAGATTTTCTGCATATTGTTGGAGTTGGTGAGCCACTTGACCTGGAGAGATGAAGAGGCACCAGTAGTGGATCATTACTGCCAGTTAATTGGCATTCAACAATGTGCTCCATACTAACTGCTGCTATGTGGATCATGAGCACTGGGCTTCATCTGGATCTGTGGGTAGCTGTACGTTTTTCAGGTCATAATAAATCACCTCTAACATGGCTAATTCTCTCGAGTACTGGATACCTCTTTTCATTGTAGTCCACTTACCTGGGTGACTAATAACATTTTCCTTGAAGGGATGGATACCTTTCCTTCAGACTTAACAGAAGTCACCTCCAGAGGCTGAGGACCTAGGTCCCTTTTTCAAATCTAGTTGTTAATGCCCCCTACCCTAGAAAGTGATTGTAGCTGCTTGGTTTCCTTACCCTCTAACTACAGGCTAGTAGCTCCATTATCCCAGCATCAGAGCAGCCAGGTGATAATGTGCTGATCTGGAAGACAACTGAAATAGTTTTGCATATCTCACAGCTCGCTTAAGGATAGAGATCTTGTTCTGCCTCTTTCTCCTGTTCTTGTGATGGCCTTGCTTCATTCTTCTTTACTAAATAAGCTGAGTTTTGTGTCTATTTCTTATGTATAGGAGCGACTGATAACTAGAAGACCTTGGTCCTCTCATTCAGCTGCAGTGCCTGTTGCCAGGGTTGGAGTAGCTGCAGGGGTTTTTGTTTTGTCATCAGATCCAGAAACCTCCTTTTCCCCTTGAGAGTAATAAATAGTGTTAAAGAGAGCTCCGTAGGCCTGGGCCAGGATGTTGCAGTGATTTATCTCTCATTGGAACTGCCAAGGTGACAGCATACTTTTTTCAAATATTTTAGGGGTTTTTCTGGATTCTTCATTTCTTCAGGGGTAAAGTTCCAAAACACTGGAGCTGCCTACAGTCCTAGGCACTTGCCCATACTATCTCATGCACCCTGCCACTCTTAACTATTCAGCCTCAGGGCAGATCATAGAATCAGAGAATGTTAAGGAAAGGACCTTAAAGATCATCTAGTCCCAACCTGCACTGTGATGGGCAGGAACACCTTGCACCAGACCAGGTTGCTGAAGGCCTTATCTAGCATGGCTTTGAACACTGTCAGGGTTTGGGGTATCCAGCCTGGAGGAGAGGGGGAAAGATGAAAGGAAGTGTGTGTCCCCCATGGACTGGTTCTCTGAGGAGAAAAGGTAAATTATTAAAAGGTGTAATTATCAATAATTTCTGATAGATGATTCCCAAGTACAGACATGACAGCAGTACTGATTGCAAATACCAGATTAGTTTCACAACCAGCAATTATGTTGTATTACAAGCCAGTGTTACAAAGTACAACAACTTGATAACCTCAGCCCATTTTCCATGAGTGATGAACATCATAACAGGGGACACATTCTGCAAGTAAAGTGTTACGTAATGGAACTTGAGGAACAATCACATAAACTTTGAGAGCAAATAAATCATTGTGACCAGTGACTATTAAACTAATATAGTGAATGCTTGTAACAATTTTTTTCTAACATATTCTAGTCAGATTTGTTATCTCAACCCATTAAGCCACGTGTTGGGCATGAAAAAGGACTTGTCGTGGTTTAATTCCAGCTGGCAACTAAGTGCTACACAGCTATTTGCTCACCTCCCTCCCCCTTCCCAGTGCAATGGGGAGAGGAATTAGAAAAAAGGTAGAAGATAAAAGTCATGAGTTCAGATAAGAACAGTTTAATAATTGAAACAAAGTAGTAGTTGTTTTTATTATTAAAAAGGAGGTAAAAAAGAAAGAGGGGAATAAAACCTAAGACAGACAAGTGATGTACAGTACAACATCTTCCCACTCCTTGACCAATGACCAGCCCATCTTCCCTCGGTGATCAGCAGCTCCCAGCCATCTCCCCCCCCTCCCCATTTATACACAATCATGATGCTCTGCGGTATGGAATATGCCTTTGACCACTTCAGGTCAGCTGTGCTGGCCATGCTCCCTCCCAGCTTGTGTGCACCTTCTCACTGTCAGAGCATGAGAAACTGAAGAGTCCTTCACTTGGAGTGCGAGCGCTACTGAGCAACAACTGAATCTTCAGTGTGTTACCTGCATTAGTCTCATACTAAATCCAAAATACAACACTGGCCAACCACTAGGAGGAAAATGAACTTTATGCCAGCTTAAATGAGGACAGTAAATAGCCCAGTCAGCTAAAAAAATAACACACTTGACTATGCACTTTTCCAAGGCAGGGGGGAGGGGAGGGGGGAGCTCATTGTGCAAAATGAACACCATAGCATTTTTCATTTCATACTTTCACCATAAACCCAAAATTCCAGTATTGACTTATTTTTATTAGTGGCTTTCACAAAATATAATTGAAGATGAATACAGGATCCAGAGAGAAGTTTGTCTTTAATATGGTCAGTGACATTAGGAAGGAAAGGGGGTATGTCATGGAACAGCTGGAAATGTTCAGATTTTGGGATCTGTCAAGAGCTGTGACACAAAATTCCATGTAGTGTTGCAGTATATAGAAGGTGATGGAAAAAGAGGTTTGTCTTTCTTTAGTATATACCAAACTGGATAGAGCATTTCTTTGGGGTTTTTTATACCTTTTTTCCCCTGCACAAAGATTTAAGTTCATAATTAATTACCGTATTGTGACCTTTTAAAAGGGAGCAACAGAACCGTATCCATAATGTTGTAACTGAAAATTTACCAGATCAACACTTAACTAGAAATATGCTTCATTTATTCACACTGCAATGGATTTCTAATTTGATAGCTTGAAAATCTGTTTTTTGTACAGGTCAACCTATTTTTAAATGGACAGCATGTTGAGATATTTGAGGAAGATCTCACATTTACATCAGATGAAGTGGTTTCATTTGACCCACCTAAGATTAGCAGTGAATTGAAAGGTATCTTCATCTTTGTGCATGTATAATTTTTTTATCTTTGTCCTGGAAAGTCATGTTAGATTTGTCTGTGAAATACATTTTACCTCTTTATGCAGTATATTTTTATGGCCACTGCAAAACCCTTAAGCTATTTTTGTTGGAAGGAAGGTGGTTAGCATTATGCTGTATAAAATGTATCTGAAACTGTAACAAGTTTGTGAGTGAACTGTTCTTTAAGAAACCTAGGCCTTAAGACACATTTGAAGGCTGTGCACAGGTAGTTTGAAATTGATATGTGGTTTCAAAGTATACTGTAATCTTACTTTTTGTAAATCCTGGAAGTAGTTGGGCTTATCCTACATCAAAATAGTTGTGTTCAGAATAGAGGACAGACTTACAGAATGACTTGCAGCACTTAGATAATTAAAATTTAAAAAACTAAAATTTGCTCCTGTTCCATGTGGCAGCCTTCACAAAATTAACAAGAATGGGATGAACCTGGAACTGGTGACTTCTAAAGAAATCATACTAGGTTAATGATCCAGCGTGATCATTCCTGTGTTGCTGCTAGACTTGTCTAACCAAATTCTCTGAGAAAGAAAAGAACCTTGAGGAGAGCAAACCAGCCAGCTAAATGGGGCAGGTCAGAATATCTGGAATGAAGAAAAATTATTAGATCAGAGTTGTTCATACAACTGATAATTGAAGGTGCTGGACACTTTTCTTTCTAATGGCAGAACTGTATACATTTCTTAATGTATAGGATGCTTCATAATTCTCTTTTGGTCCAAACAGTCTTCATTACCTTATTTCTGCTTACCAGAGAATGAAGAGAATTAATTTAAAGCTGTGGATAGCTATTTGCAAGTCTAAATCAGATCACTGTACCTAAAGATTACTTGTTAGAAAAATTTCTAAAAATAACACTGATGTTGAAAGAGTAATTCAGGTATTTAAGTCTGTATAGGTGCCTTTACAGCACTAATTTTGCAAGTATGTGTTAAGATTTATTCTGGGTTCCAGATAGAGGTGAGTAGTATTTCTCAAAACTGATAACAAAATAATGCTACAACTAATTTTAAGTTAGTAGGGAATGTCCTGTATCACACAGAGAAATTTTGAAATATGCAAATGACTCTGTTTGTTGCCATTTGAAGGCACTGAAAATGAATGGCTGACTGCTATGCATGTGTTCATTTTCCCCATCTATTGAAACACCTCTTCAATACGATAATTTGTGTCACTCAGAAACAAGTTAGACTCTTAAGTATGTTTTCAGCTCTTATGTCTGTTAGAAACTGAATGTCATACCAGAATCTTTCTGATCCCTGGGAGTTTTCAGAAGGGCAGTGGGGTATTTGCACCATCAAAGTGGGCAAGTTAAGGAATAGGAAGTCATTGTTCTGTTTAATAAAGGACTAAGCAAAGGTCCTAGTTTTTTTATTATTATTTTTCAAAGTGATTACAATGCTAAATATTGGTGAAACAAAAAGCTATTGGACTCCCTATTTGTATAAATTGAGAACTTTTTGAGGTACCTAACACCAGCATTTAAGTACTGAATTCTTCAGGCTTTTTTTCAGGTAAAAACCCACTTTCAAGAGACAGCAAAGCTCCTCTGGTTCTTTCCCCTGAGAAGTATCTCTAAACTTTTGCCCTTAGTTGTAAATATAGATGCTTTCTGTATGTGACTAAATACTTACCTACTTCTGTGGCTTAATGCACAACAGCATGGATGAGAGAGAGACAAATGGGTTAGACTCTAAAAGAAATAGCTTCTGCTAAAGCAGTTTCTGTCAGCATTTAGAAAGGAGGGAAGTATTTTTTCTTGGTTTCGTGGTTATCTCAAGTGTGCAGGACTGTTAGTTGTCTTTGAATAGATAAGAGAAATATGTGAAAATGGATTTCAAATAAGCTGCTAGATGTGGTTCTGGGAGGGTGGAATTTGATTTTACCATTTTCCCTAGCTTTGAAGGGAATTCTTTCATAGATTTGTTTAAGATGTTTATTAAATGAAAACAATTTCCTCATAAACAGATCACAAAAGATAAATCAATTAGGGTAATAATAAATGAGAACACCAGATCACGGTCTTGAACTGCTTTTGTTTAAAGGGAGATTGTCAAAGACTGACTGTGTTAAATGTCTGATGGAGAAAAGACTTCTACAGCTTACACAATTTAGACACTGTCAAACTTCACCCTTTGAAGAAGTGCTTCCTTTTTTTTTTTTTTTTTTCTTCAACTGTGTATTGAATGAAATTATTTAAAATTAATGTGATTTCTGTAGGGTATGAAGTATGGTAGTCTTGTCCAAGATGAACAATGAGCTTTAACTGGACTTCTTCAGATCCTCTCTCAATGGAGATGTTTAATCAAAAATAATATTCTCCAATTAACTAAATGCACTCTTAAATATTTTCTGCCAAGTTTCATGGCACATTTCTGCTTATAAGTGAACATGGACAAGATTGTGAGTAGATTCAAAAACCTCCCATGTCATCTCTTTCACTGTATGCTTTCACCATTTCAAATGTTGTGCTACTGGGACTTACCAATGAGGAGCTATTTTTGCAGACTAAACTCTAATCAATCCTTCAGCTCATCTTTGACAGTCATCCAATATATGTTGTAAAATTTTATGCCTTAATTAAAGCAGTTTAATGCTGATAGGTTGGTGCGTGGGTAGATTTTCTGATCCAACTGTGCCAGTAGAAGAGGTTGCTGTGGTGAGCCCCTAGTTCTTCATTATGGTTTTCCTTGTTACTGCCACTCACATGTGCTACTCTTGTGAGTGGTGCCTAATCTGCTTCAACCAAATAAGTGCAATGAACTAAGATACACTACAAATTATGTGTCATGTCATGGTAAGGCATTTGTGTTATCCACTGGATCTCCCACCCTATACCTAAATGAACTTTTGGAATATGTGTGGCTGCTACTGCCATAGCCTTGCAGCCTCCCTTTCTGAAAGGGTCAGTGAAAACTGCAGCCAGTAGGATTTGGACACAGTTTCTCTTACCCAGGTCAGCCTTGCTCATGTCTGATGAGTCAGCAATTCCCTGTGGGCAGGCGGGAGTTAAAGGTAATGATGATTTGGCTAGGGCTGGGTTTACCTGATCACCTGATGCAGTTCACAGAGGTCAGATCTATTCATGCCTTCATAGTAGGTGCACTACCCTCTAAATGCTGCCTTTGGCCAGCATTTAGAGTATAACATCTTTAGTAATGAAAAAAAAAATTAAAAAAAACCAAAACAGAGTAGTTTGGTGTGCTCAGCAGAAGCAGTAATAGTACAGAAAGGACAGACTGATGTATTCTCAAATTGCATTGTATCTGACAGTGTGAAGTTTGTCCAACATACTTGATTTACAGGAGCATGTCTTCAATTCCTTTGAATCTGGCAGTTTTTAACACATAAGACTGAAATTTCATGTGGCAGGCATGTGCCCAGGGCTGAATTGTTTGGTGTTTTACAGAAAAAAACAAACCAAACAAAAAAAACCAAAACCAGTTCTGGGATATTTGTCAGTTGCTTCTTGTGGCTGCCACCAGCAGCAGTTGTGCTAGAAGCTATGACAGAAAGCAGGAAGGCTGACTCTTCCCTGCTCTGCATATTTTGCCTACTGTCCAAGTTGCAGAGAGAGGGGGAGAGCTACCCACTTGTGTGTAGAAGGATGAAAAATGACAGGAAGGGGACAGTGGAGAGAGCAACTGAGGGGTGGTAAGTCTACTCTGAGTCAGGAGGGGAGGTGAGCCTGTTAGAGATGATAGGACTGAAAAGTCAAGGTTGCTGGGAGAGCTGATGCGGTCATAGGGAGGTTGGATCAGAAGCAAATCTTGCTGAAAATTACTAGATTCTCACTGCCTAAAATCTTGGATATAGCGTACAGTTCAAGTTTCAGTGTTAGACTGTGGCCAGTGAATAACTGAGTAGCAAGGTGAGTGCTTCACCTCTTACTCTGAAGAACAGAAACTGGATGGTGACAACCTACTGCTATTAGTAATCAACAATTGCAAGAGGTGGGTACTGTGCAACTTAACCATCAAACCTCAGGTATATACTATGTGAATCCCATGATACGGAATTTATGGATTTGGACAGGAGTGAGTTTGCTTTTTGATATGTAGATGGATAAAAATAATACTTAATATGAACTTGGTTCAATGAAGTGCAACAACCTTCATGTTCTTCGAAAATCCACTACTCAGATGTCAACAAGTTAAAAAATTGAGATTGGCTTTCTGTAGAGCATGCATTTGATAATACTAAGATATTTACAAGAACAGTAATTCGAAAAAGAAATCTTAGGTTTCTTCTATGCAGCTGGATAAGTAACTATTACAACAATGCGAATGCAAGTGAGAGATACGTTGTATTGAAAAGGAATTTTAAATTGTGACTTTTCTACAGAATAAACAGATATAGAATTATCAGGATAGCAGCATCTACATGTATTTTCCACCTGTGCTGGAAGCAGAGAGATATGTGTTAAGGGAACAAAAGTTACCAGCTAGGTAAAAAATGACAAGTAGCTGCAATGCCTCCTTCAGAGATATTGCATTGCTAAGACCAAGATGAATATTCATATTCAAGGGTGGTGGAAGAGGGAATGCCTGGTACAGCATTTGGCTGTAAAAAGGTAAAGGGATTTGGGAGATGAAATAGAAGGGATCAATTTGGTTATTTTGGGACCTGTATCATCTCTTTTTCTCTAGGTGCTCCTTTGGGAACAAAGGTTGGAAATGTTTTCAGAAGTATTACAAGCAATAGAAAAAGCATACACTTAAAATGCTAGTTACTTCTTCAAAATATGCTTTTATTTGTAGCATCGTTAAAATGTATTCATTTTTACATTGTATAGATCTGCCAAATGGTCCACATACTTACCGCTTAGAAGATCTTGCCTATACAAGAAGTGGAGACAAAGGCAATTCTGCAAACATAGGTATTTTTATTTTCCTTGTTCTCTGAAGTGATGTAAGATTTTCATGTAAGAGTCACGTATCAAATGCTATTCTTAATTTTTTTAAATCCCTGACATCACTTCATTTTTATTCTTCTAATTGCGCTGAAACAAAAAAGAGTGTGTACACAACAAGGATTTTACTAAAGAAATATCTGTAGTTTTCTGATTAGCAACTCTTGCAATATGAGGCACTAAGAAAAGATACTAACATGTCACACTACAAAGAAAGATTTTTGTTTAGGGTTGGAAAGTCAAGCTCCCAAAAGCTAAGAAATGCCTTTTTAAGGTTTCTTTTACACATCAGTTGCTACTCCTTCATGTGTATGTGTTATGTAATATAATTTCTGTTGTCTGATCATGTATAATACTTTCATACATGAATTTTGTAACTTGTAAATGGTTAAAACATTGACAATGTCAGGAAATACTGAAGTTGTTCCTGTGTGTAAGGGAACGTTTTTATTATATTGCTATTCCAAATGGTGTATTTTAGTATGCAGTCTCTTTACATTGATTGTGCTGCTTCTTGCATTGTTTAATAATTCCTTCTGTTCCTTACTTCTGCATGCAACAATTGGCTCTCTTACTTGTTGGAAGATGAGAGCGTGTGGTGTTCAAAGCTCAGTATGAATTAAAGGTGCGTTTGGGATTTGATTTGCTATTAGCTGTTATGCTAAAACTGATAGATTTTATTCATTTTTATTTAGGAATATAGTTTTCTTTCTATGTTTGTGAAACTGGTTTTTTGGGTTGAAGAATGAAGGAATGTTGATTTTATTTTTTTCATTTTTCTCTTTTTTTTTTTTTTTTGAAATTTTCCTTTCCCCATGGTTGACCACTGTTGCTATGTAGCATTGCCAAATCATGAATGAGGCATATGTAATAGATTTCTTCAGCTATGAAGGCACTAATGCTTTATTAAAGAACAACAATAACAACAACAAACTTGATCTCTAAGATAAACTCATCTTTGAAGTCCACAATTGAAAGGCCCCTGTGACACAAATCTGCCTTCCTGATCCTACTCTGGAACCTCAGCTTCAGCATAAAATTAACTGATGCTTATGAAAGCGTATTTACAGCAATACCAATATAACTGTGATTTCTCACACTTACATCAGAATCTCATGCAAGAGATGAGGCAAGGACCAAACCTTCAGTCACTGGTCATGCCTTGTTATGGTTAATTGTGTTTACTTATCTGAGTCTTACAAACAGCTTAGGGGAAGAGAACTGCCTGTGGGTTGTTTGTTGTGATGTTGCTGTTCTTTAGGTGTCTTTCAGTGGCAGGGACTGTTTGCAGCCGGAAAAGGTCCAGTAATCACTTAGTGGTCACTTAGCATTCTTTCGTGTCATGCTCCACCCTACATCTCTACTGACAGAGGGAGAGCTGTCATACTATTGTGATTTTTTATTCAGGAGCTCATTAAAGAGAATCCATGTGTACAGTTTCAGTTAAAGGAGGATCTCAAATCAGTTTTGAAAGGATAAATACAAATTGGTTCTAACAGCTCCTATTTCAACTAATGCCAGTTAATACTTAACAGGTGTGATAGCACGGCATCCCCTCTACTATCCATACCTAAAGAAAACTTTAACTGCTGAAGCCCTGGAGAATTATTTTCAACACCTTTTGGAGCATGAAAAACCAGAAGAACAACTAGTAACGAGGTGAGTAGTTTGCTGCTCCGTTCACAGTTGTATGGTAGATACATGACGGTATCAGAAGTTATCTTAAAGTATGTTAACAAAAATATTGCAAAGCTGTGTGTATTCTCTTGGGTATTTTTTTATGTATCTTCTTTTATGTATCTATCTTTTATGTATCTCCTTTGCCTTTTTAAAAAACAACTTGAGCATAGTTGTTGAAAAAGAACATGAACTTGGGCTTCTCCTGAAGCTGAACAAAGGCCATGAAGCTGTTAGTGACGGCATTTAAAATCCCAGAATTGGCATTGTAGTGTTGGGGCTGTTTCTTTGTTTTGTTCCAGTACAGAATGCCTTTACCAGTGAGAAATAGCTTCTGATGTCCTTTGAAAAATTATCTGTCTTCTGGTTTTGAACCATTTGGAAACTGCAGGAGCCTTAGTAACTGCAGCTTCCCAAGTCTTTGAGCCACTGCCTGAACTGAGAGTTCGGAATCTGTGAAACAACCACCTGAAAGACATTCACACAGCCACTGTAGTCTGGAGCCCAAACTTACCTGATCATCTGTCAGAAACATGTCTCATGCTATCCCTATTTGTGCAAAAGAAGTTCACTCATTTTAGAGAAAGTATTCCTTCAAGTGCCCACTCTGACCCACTTTTGTGCCACATATACAAAGCCAGAATTTAAAGGAAAAAACCATAGCTGATGTCTCTCCTTATACTCTGAAAGAGATTACATCCCAAACAGGACACTTTTTACCTGATGTTCATCTACAAAAGAATATTCTCTTCCAGCAGACAGCATATATAACATTTTTGTTTTCATGGTATGACTGATGCTCAGGGTCCTTCCTGCGGACTGGCAAATGAGACATTATGCTGCTCCTGTAGCATGAGGTATTGGGGTTCCTTCTCCTAAGGATGTCCAGTAAAACAGTCAACGTGTTTTAAACCTTCTCTCTGCAAAAATGTAAAAGCTTAATGCTGCCACAAACTATTCACTCTTCTAAAATGTGTTTTGGTACAAAGCCAGTTATTTGCAAATATGAAGATTCTGCCAAAATCATTACATATTCCACGGGTAGTAGACAAATTAAGCGTCAAAGAGCTTTAGTCAGAAAGGTACAGCTCAAAGCTCAGAGAGAGCTTGGAGTTATTTTAACCCCTAGTCTTTGAATTGTAAGTGCTGTTTTTTGTCTTCATAAGCAGCTCAGTGTGGATCTCACCCGCTGTTTCGTAAGTGCTAACAAATCTATGTATTGAATAAACTGTGATGCTAAGAAATGTAATTGAATTTCCTCTGAAACAGAGCAGCGAAGGGAAGAAATCAAAAACGTCATGCCTCCTAATGATACTTCTAGAAATTGATTCATTGCTGCTCCTCAATGCTGTTTATGTTCATAAATAAAAGTTGAAACTTGCTGTGTCTGGATGAAGCCAAATTATTTTGATTAATTAGATTATCTTTTACTGGGTTTGGCTTCCTTTAATGATGTGATAATGGAGCTCTGTAAGCGAATTGGAAAGCTACTGGGGAAAAAGAATAAAACCTTTTGTGAAAATATTTAGGATTATAAGGATTATGCTCATGTGCTTCAGATTGTGTAGTTTCTTTTTAAATTACTTGTTTATTTTTTTAGTTTCAACTATCTTAAAGAGCTATCTTACTGTTGGTTTTCCTTCATTTGCTTTATTTAAATGGTGAGTAGTTAAAAATATGTATTAGTTTTACTGCTTAAAACATACTGGTCATGGCTCTACCTCACTACAGAACAGAGTCTGTTAACCAGTTGCCTTTCATGCTCTTTGAATAAAGGCGTTAAATAGGTGAACTAAACAGAGAAAAGGTGGGATTATTGTGACAGAAACACTGAAAACTCAGACTTCCAGGTCTTCTAGTAATATAATAACAAAAGATGGTCTTTCAACCCCCCTCCATACCCTAAAAACCCCAAACCTAAGCGATTGCTTCCCCCAATAAAGGGCTAGAGTAAATTCTTAACAGACCTGATTATCTTAAGATATGGAATAAGAAACTTTTTGTTTGGTAGTATTAGGCCAGTCATTTAAGAAGGATAGTAAAACTATCCTGTGAGATTTTTTGTTTTAATTTCTGAAATATTGTATATGGAGTGTTTTGAGAACATTCCAATGCTCAGAAATACAACAAGTGACAGCTGATTTTTTCCTTTGGGATATTTTTCACCCAGAGCTGAAATAGAAGAGATGTGGGTAGTGATGCTTCTAAATTGCCTCTTTTTGTACATGTATTAATTACAGAGGAAAAATAAATACTTTTCCACAGTATGTCTTGTATGCACACACCTCTTTAAGCTTATGGACTTGGTTCCTGCTTTCCTCTGATGAAAGGAGTCCTATATTTTCCTTGTTTTAAATGCATTAAATAATTTTGTATCACTATTTCCATGCATTTTAACAGGAAATTCACAGGGAAACCTGACTTTGAATATGTATGGATAGCACTTTGAAGGAAGTAGTTAAGCAGGGACCCCGTTGTGCATAAGCATAGGAGCTCAGCTAGAACAGTGAATTTTCTTTGTTTTACTGGTTTCTGTCACAGACTTATGATTCTTTGAAGGATTTATTTGTTTCTGTGTTTTTTAAAAGCAGCTCTTAAAAGTTTTTTTTGAATTGTAAAATTAGATATTTTTTTTTTCTTTTAGATCTCAGTTGATTAAATTGTTTAATTATTCTGAGTAAATGCCTGCCAACATTTTGGTTAATGTATTGTTGCTGCTTAAGACTATTATGATAATTATAGTGGGTTTTCTTTCTTTTATCGTGGGATTTTATTTTCTGTATGAAGATATTTTGGATACTCAGATGCTTCAAACAGGCCTTAAGATATTGAAGAAGCTGACCTCTGTATATTATTTTGTAATCCTAGTTTTAGGTAGAGTATCTCACTGTAGGTGAGATTTCCTCAAAGTACTTAAAATTAATGTGCCATTTTATAATGTGCCAAATTAAGATCTGTCTCTTGTATTACATACTTCCTCTGCCAGAATTACTGCAGAAAGTGAAATGAAATTCTTCCACTCATTTTGTCATTTGCTTCTGCTTTTGCATGCTCTTCAGTTTATCTCCTGATTTGTTTTTCCTGATTGATTTTCATGAAACTTCTTTTGAGAGATGAGGTATTGACTTCTGGAATACATATTCCATCAGCCTAGTTCTTGTGAAGGGATCTGCTCCTTGTGAAGTTGTTTGCTGCCTGGAAATCTTTACCAGTTTTTCAGAGTAGAACTTACAGTGTACTGCCTAGCTCTCGTGGTATGTGGTGATTGGTAATTTGTATTGAGCTTTTTAGTGGAAAATTTTGTGGGGTCCTCTGGCTGTGCTATGCAGTTGATTATGCTATTAAATTGAGTAAATTATGTAGATGACTTACTGTAGAAATTGCTTTCTTCTTCATATTCTTGTTGTCTAGTAGAGCACTGGTGGATTGTTCTACTTTCCTACCTTCCTAGTGGAATTTGCCTTTAAGCGTGAGGATGTTGTCTGTCAACTAGCTTTTAAGAAAGGGCAGCAGAATGCTGACACCATTTTTATTTTTAACAACAACAAATATTATTAATACTAAAGTAGAGTGTGGTAGCAAAAAAGTAGAAGGAACAGTGAAAACTTCTTGTCTGGGAGTGAGGCACAGACACTCCATGACTAATGCTTGCAAGAGCAAGAACTGAATTCCCAGACCTCTGTTCGGCAGAATCATCTCCTTCCATGAAAGCTTTGGATCATATTTCCAACATACAAGGGCATACAGAGCTGTGAATATCAGCAATAGCTGTAATTTTCACACTGCTCAAAAGAAAAAGAAAGAGATAAACCTCAGAGTGACAAAATCAGCAGTGTAAAAGCACTGCAAGAAATTCCAGCTATATCAGGGGAAAGATGATCAGATTGGTGACTAGACTAAAATACACAGTGTTGTGGAGGGAGTGTGATTTAAAGTGCAGCAGTCAAACATCTGGAGACAGTGAGAATTTGGTATCCTCTTTCTCTGTTATTCCTCACAGCTTGGTGATGTTTTGATTAAGTCCTTTCTTATGGAATTAAAGGTAAGCTATTAAGGCCTTAAATGAAGAAAATACTGGAGGAAAGCAAAACCAAAGAAGAACAAGAATAGAAGGAAGATGACAAAACTGAAAAACTGTGCAAGGAGATACAAATGGAAATATACTGTAGACCTAGTTATGGAATCTGGAACAATAGGAAACCACACAGCAATTTGCCAAACTTCTATAGAAGTTTCCAATTTGGAACTGTACCAGTCAAAAGCAAGGACGGAAAAATGCTTGCAGTAGCAATGGAACAGAAAAACAGGTCTGTCACACTAAAATAAAGTTTTATCTGAACAAAGTACATGGCTCCAAGAAAATGTTGAAATGTAGCTCTACTTTTAATTTGCTCTAAAATTATCTGTTGGTTGTTGGTAGTGACTCATAGTTACTTCTCAGTAATAAAAGAGGATGCCTTTACAGTAGGCTGGCTGCACTTGTTAGCAAAAGCAAGTGCCAGGAATTAAGTGATTGTAATTTTCAGAATCAGAACTAGGAGCTAATAAAAACACTTTGCCCACTGTGTTGTTTGAGTTCATATTGGATCTTGAGCCTCTGGTCTGTGGAGCTCTCTGTATGGGCTTTAATTTGTAGAAAAAAACCTAGAAACAGCCTTAATAGAAATGCTTGAGTTTTAAACTTGAATAGAGAATTACTACTTTATGGTCCTACTTTAAAGCTGTTAAGACTGTTGATTTGGAGTAAGAGGAAGGAACAAGAAGGCGGGGGAAGGCCTTGTGTTAATCTGAACTTTAAGGTTTGACTCAGCAGTGGGATGCAATCAGCATGCTGGCTTTGCTTGATATTCTATACAAATGTTCTGTACAAAAACTCCTGAGAATAATGTGCAGTTTTTACTTTACAGATACGAGTTGCCAGGAATCCATGGATTAAATTTTGTTCTGAAGAATTCACTTGGTGGTGGTGGTATAGCGTCCCTAAGAAGTGACCCGCAGGCATGTATCAAAGCAACAATTTTAATGTAGTTATCTTTTATAAGTCTCTTTATAGCTAATTTTTAGGGTGGAACTGTAAGCTTTTGGTTTTGACTAGTTCTCTTTAGTTTTCTGTTAATTGACATTATCTATTTAATTTTCTAAGGTTTGAAAACAACATAGGGAAGTAGAAAGTTGATTTAGAATATTTGGTGAAAAAGAGTTGTACGAGAAACTGTTGAGACAGTCTTCAAATCATTTATGCTCAGATTGCTACCTGTGTTTTTAGATGCACCAGCAAAATTAGTTTGGCAAAAAGGCTGTCATGTTTTGAAAAATGCAGATTTACTAGACAATTCTGATTGTTTCCTAATACTAGACAGGAGCCATGCACTGTACAACTCCTAACAGCCTACGCCTTCTATGGTTAAAATACTGATAAATAATATAAATGTGAAAACCAGATAAATGGAGTTCTTTTGTGTTGATGACATTATGTGACTCTGAAAGTAACAGTATTTTGCAAGTGTACAATTTGAGTATTAAATATTTGAAACCTCTAAACCTGAAGATGAGATCCCTTTAATGTGGTGATGTTCTGGCTACAGCATAGCTCTACTATCATAGGCTCAGAAATGCTTATGTGTACAAATAATCTCTGTATAGTCAAGAAGGCTGCTCACAAAATAACATGATGCTATATATGCATTGGATTAGTAGAATTGAACCGTAAATAAACTGATGAAACGGTTCTGTCTGTTCAGGTTTATATGCGTGAAAACTCAACTGTACAGTTTTCCTTAATTGTATTGATTCATAAGTGAGAAAGCCAAATAAATGGAAAAGGTAAATATAACTATGGATAACCTACAGTCCCAGGCTTGACAAAACTCACCCAAAATTAAATGTGTGTATTTATACGTATAGAGAAATACTAAAAAAACCTTCCAAAACATACTGAATTCTTACACTGATTATAGGAAAAATACTCTATTAAACCATTTTTAAAAACTTGATTTAGAAAGGTGGTGTGTTTAGATAGTAAAATGAAATGTTGCTTTGGTTCTTTTTCTTACAGGGTAAAGCACTTGGACAGATGCTGTTGGATTTCCAGATTAAAAATGTTCCTGATTTAAAATCACTGATAGAATAACAGTATATATATATATGCTTTTAACACTGGATGGTATAAAGACATGTTATAAACAAGAACTGGCTTCTTGAGTGAGTTTGTTTGTTGTTTTTTTTTTTAAGTCAGAATAGAAATTTGTGACAGTTATCTCTCAGAGGCTTAGCTATGATTAGCAAATGTTTTGAGTAATACCAGACTAATAGCTTTGTCTGTGACTGATAACATTTCCTGTCTAGATAATACATTGGATGAAGAATTAATTTATTTCCTGAAAAATAGAATTAATCAAATTGCAATATAACATTTAATTATGAGAAAAGATAATCTTTATCCCAAGATGAATATTGCCTCCTCTCCAGTCCATCTCTCTTTTTCTTTTCTCAGTCTTTACTTGAAAATTGAATGGACTGCTATCCTGTCAGCTGTGTTTTTGTCATGTGCACAGAGTGAGGCTGGGTACCTGCCGTGCATTGCTGTGAAGTCAGCACTGTCTGGTACTGGGGAGCAGTTTTCCCTGTGGGGCAATAAAGACAAAGAATAATTGGTACTGTTACACAGTTATTCGTTGTAAATGTTGACCTTTGGTGGTGATCCACCAAACTTCCAGCACTTTGATTTATGACAGATTTTATTTTTACATTTTCCAGTATCTCTTACTAATTAATCCCTCAGTTGAAAGCACTGACTAGTAGTAAATGACCTATCTTGGTGTGGTAATGAATTAGAAGATGAGGAAACAGGAGTCTGTCTGCTCGCTCCTCCTTGTGATGGTGCAATCTTGGCAGGAAAGAGGAGGGCCAGGTGGTGGAGGGACGCCTGGTTTTGTTTCAGAGCTGTTAAGTCCTCATGTTGTGGAGTGGAGTCATGCCTGGATTAAGTTCATTTGCCTGTCATTTGCATTGCCCTTCCCACGGAAATGTCTGTCTCTTGCTGTGAAGGAATACCATGTTGAATGCAGTGTGCACTCTCTCTTCTGACTCTCATTTATCTCCTCCCTATCTCCCTTCCTGCACAATATGACTAGCATATTCAAATTAGGATACTTCTAAACTTCACCTGATTTAGAAGAGACTTAAAAATCTGTGTCATATTTCCTGGGACTATATAACTTCTGATAACGATTTTTTCTGCAGAAGCCATAAAAACACTACTGCACATGTTCAGATGTTTTATATTCAGAAATTAATATTTCCATTTATTTCGGGGAGATTGTATTAATGGTTTAGTGCTGACAAAATGAGACATAACTAATTCCTGACTATTTTTTTTGTTGTCACCAAAACTATCCGTTAGTGGTTCCTAAATCTCCATCTATGCTATCACTGTTACTGATTTCCTAGCCTCTTTCTTGCTAAGGAGGGCTGTGCAACAAATTGTTCTCACCTTTTCTGTGGTTAATTTGAATTGAAGGTATCATAAGTGAATGCTTTATCCATCTAAATACTTTATTCTCTGAGTGAGTAATAAGTATTATCCGTGTTTACAGCATGATTCAGTCAGGTTGTAAAAAATGAGTCATTACTTCATTGCAGAAAAATAGCCAAGTTAATAACTTCAGAGGGAAAATGGCTTGCAAGTTTTATTACGTTTACAGTCATTGTTGGATAGAAAACTCTTGTTAATAAATTGGAAGCCTATTAAGAGGAAATAAAAAAGAAAAAGCGATAGGCCTCAGTAACAAACCTACAAGGATAAAAAGGCTACAGTAAATATTTGCAGTTCACTCAATATGCTGCTTAAGTGACTCTGGAAATGTGTATGCAATATGTTTCTGAATAAAACTGACCATTTATAAACTATAAATTTGTTTTGTCATTTATGTTGTTTCTTCTACTGGAAGAGAGTGATACTTAATTCAAAGGTTCTTTGTTTGGGGTTGTTTCACTTGCCTGCAATTTCATGCATTGTCTTGCTGGTTTCCTTCTTTGTTCATATTTTGTCTGTTTTGTCCCTAGTCTTTGTTAAATACAAAAACTGAAAAAGTAAATGATACTGTTTACTAGAGAACTGGTCACTTAAAGTTCTCCAGTGGAAGCTGTAACTCGCTGAAATGAATGGTAGAGGTTCAAATGGATTGGATATGGGAATACAAAGGCATTATTTTTTATCTCTGGAACAGCCCTTTTGGATGCTGTGAAACCATCCTTAGCAAACATGTTTTCCATCCATTATTTCTTTCAGTACATCAGTTTAAACCAAGTAGCATTGCTTTTCAGGTAATTTTCTTGCCGATTGTACCCTCCAAAAATGCCTATCCAAAGATTTTACTCTCCTAGAATGCTTTAACACGTTTTGAATTCATGAAACTATACTTGTTTCAGCAGTCCCAGAAGAGGTGAAAGCTGCACTTTTAATGCTTGAATAATTGAGAAAGGTTTGGTAAAATGGTGAGCATGTATGCAACCAGCATTGCTTTAACTTAAGTCAGTTCAAAAATTTGTTTTGCCTGCTTGTTAAACCAAGTCTGTTCCTCATATAAGCAAGAACTTAACCTTTCCAATTGCCTGCCTTTCCTGCTTTTTCCCTACTGTGTTAGCTGTGAGGACACAATGGAAATAGTAATGCCTAGTACATAAAGTAAGATTCCTCGTAATACAGGAGTTTCAGTGTAATGGAAACTGGCTCACACTACTTACCTAAGAAGTTTCTGTGCTGTGGCTCATCTGCACTACTAAACCAAGGCTGCATTCTCTTACTTCTTGCAGCTTTCCTACTGCAGCTCACCCTAACTCTTGAAACTAAAGCATGGGTTTTATCATTTAAATTGTTCCATAGCAGTTAGCAGTCCAAAGAAATACTTTCTCAATGTTTGCTGCTTTATATTTATATTCCAAAGTGGTTTTTTTCCACTTTAATTTTTGTATTAAAGGTACAAAAGCTATTATTCAAAGGTCATGCAAGAGGATGTGCCAGTGCTTGATGCACAATGTATATTTTTAGTTTTCCCATCTCTGAGCCATTTTTCCACCAAAAACCATGGGTTGTTTTTTTTTTTTCCTCCTTTCAGAGCTGATGAAAAATAATGGTAAGTATACCTCTTAAATTTCAGCTTACATCATAGAAGTTTGACAGTAATGGGAGTGCAGCCTCTCGGGCTCAATGGTTTAATTCAGAAATTTCTTGGATGTATTAAGTGCTTTGCACACAGTAATGCTCACAACAGTTGCAAGGTAGTGGTGAAGCATTACCTGGATGGATTTCACTTGCTGCAACCTATTCCATAGACCTGCCTGCTCTGTAATGGCTTTTGGGCTTGGTCCTCGGGGTTTCCGGGCTTGAGAGCAAGTGAGTGGTTTGGGGGGGAAGGGAAAGAGGAGGCTCCTTAGTGCCTCAGGTATGAAGAAATTACACTGGAGAAACGTCACACCTTTCACCTTAAACCTTGCATGCCGTTAAGACTTTGAGTGTCCTTCTCATGGCAATTCCTCTTCTTCAATTTCATCTTGGTTTCTTTTACGGATTTACTTGAAATGGATCCTGGTGATTTTGGGATTAAAGCAAAATGGCATGAAGAAAGCAAACAAGGGATGCCTCCAAGAGAAAGGTCCCACTGGGAAATGTCTCTATCTGCCAAGGAGTTTAGCTGAATTCCTCTACCTGCCTTGGGCAGGAGAGAGAAACCTGAAGCACCTCTAGCACCTATTTCAACAAAGACCATCCAGACACTCCCTAGACAGCTTTGGGGAAGGGGAGATGGGGAATCTCAAGATGGCAACACAGGGCAGGAATAATGCATATCCTCACAGAAGGGAGACAGGAACCTTTCTGTGCCAGGATTTTCTGTGGAGTCTTTTGACAACTTTCTGTGTCACAGTGCTCCTGCTCTGGACCAGCTGCTGTGACTATCACCAAATGGATGAGACCCTTTATCAGGATAAGGTGTTTTAGTATTTTCCCCCCTTCCCTTAAAACTAATGCACGTTAAAAATAAGTTCCCTCTCCTCCCCTTGTTTTTATTTTTATTTACAAGTAGCAAAAGCTTCAAACCTTCCAAATATATTTAAACATCTGAATTTGAAAATACGCTGGCTTAATTACATAATTGTGTGTGGCTGGTGGCTAATCTACGGGGTTCCTACCAGCATCATAAGCCACATCTATAAGGAATTTTCTCTTTTGTAAGTGATGTGATTTGAATGAAGTATGGGGCTTGAGAGGGGGAGTAAGCCTCTGTTGCATAAAAATCTGGCTGAGACTCCCCAGAGAAAATCCCAAATGCCTGATCGCTCTGGTAAGTAGTGCTGAGGCTCTGGGTTATAATCAGCAACTGAAGGAGAGGTTACGATGGGCCCTTCTCTTTGCCGATGAAGTAAGGTTAGGATAATCTTCAGGTCCCCAAGAAGCTGTGCTCTGCTCCATGCAGGAGGAAACTGGAGGGCACCAGCTCTCATTTTTGCTGACAAGCGGTGAGGTAACTCACTCCCCTGAAGTATTTTCTTCATTGAGGAAGTGGAAAACTTGTGCTGGGTCATTGATAAGGTTCAGCTTTTCTGGGCACAGGATCCTGACTCTTGATTCTATATCTGGTGGGAGAAGGCTCTCACCTGCTGGCTGCTTTGCATCCCCTTTGCTTTCTAGTCATATGAGAGCCGTTTGCTCATGGAAAGAAAAGGGATGGTGAACATTTTTCTCTTTTTTTTTTTTTTTTTTTTTGCTGGTGTGACCGAAGGGGTTCGACAACTCGGGAGTGGTCTAGGGATGTCATTAGTGATCCACAGGCTCTCGGATTTAGAGTGACTGAGAAGAGAAAAATAACCTCCTCTTTAAACGCGGTTTTCCTGTGAAGAGTCTCCAAGCTGTTGTACGCCAGCAGTTCTCCCTTCCCTGTTTCCTACTTGGCATCCTCTGGTTGCGGTGTTTGCCTGAGTTTAAGGGAATATGCTCCAGCAAGCTTCTCCAGCATTCTTACACGCACATCCCTTACTCCCGCGGCCGCTCCGCGTTTTCCGCAGAGGCGAAAGCTCCCCCCCGCAGCCGGGGCGACAGCGGCACGAACAAAGGCTCCCGACGGCGGGGACGCGGGGAAAGGCGGCGGCGGGCGGGCAGCCCCCTCCGCTGCCACTCTCCGGGCCCTGTCATCTTCCAGGTAGGATGAATGCCTGTCCCATCCATCATCCCGCCGTCCTCGAGGGGGCGGAAACCTGCTTAGTGCTGAAACTTCCGAGCCCCGGCCGGGGCGGCATTGTTGACCTGCCAGGGCCGCTCTTTTGTGGGCTCCGTTGCCAGGATTTATCCATTTGCATAACGGATTAGCATGAAAGTGGACGCACGGGAATGCTGCTCCGCCGATTCACACTCCTCCTTAGCTGGCGGACCTTGGGCGCTAGTTAATTCATGAGTGTGACTTCCCGCTCTCCCATGGAGACTTGTTTTCTTTCGGGGAAGAAAGACCCTCTGCTCTGCTCCCCTGTCCCTCCTCCGTGTGAGCGCCGTGCCCGCCCCGCTCCCAGCCGCGCTGCCGGGGCATCGCCTGGAGCCTCTCGGCTCCCACCGCCGGGAAGGTGGGCGAAGCCGGGTTCTCTGTTCCCGGCGCTCCCCGGGGCGGGTGCAGGGCTTTGCACGTCCTTTTCCTTGCCCGTCTACCTGAGCAGCGCCGGAGAAAGGCGGGGCGGGCGCTGCGGGCGGCTCCGGTCCCGGCGTGCGGGCTGCGGGCACGGCGCCGACACGGGGGTCGCGGCCGGGCCGGATCCGGGCGCTCCCCGCTAAAGCCCGGCCGCACCTCGGGGCGGGCTCTCCCCGCACGCCGCTGTCCCGGTGGGCCGGCCCCGGTGCCCGCCCCGCCCCGCCGGGTGCCTAGAAAAGCGGAGCCGGGAGCTGCTCGAAGGCACCGAGGGCTCTCCCCGCCGACCATGAAGAACCCGGTGCCGCAGGCGGCCTCGCTGCTGCTGGAGAAGCTGATGCTCCTCGTCCACGTCCGGCCCTTGCTCGCGGGCTCCGGCGGGGAAACGCCGCCGCCCGCCCCCGGCTACTACGACACCAGCTGCTTCAAGCGGGGCGACCTGCTGGAGGTGCCCCGCACCCTCTTCATCCACTTCGGCATCTACCTGGGCGAGAACCGCGTCGCTCACTTGATGCCCGACATCCTGCCCGCCCTCACGGGCGACCGCCGGCAGATCCAGCAGGTGGTGACCAACAAGCGGCTTATCCTGGGCGTCATCGCCAGGACGGCCAGCGTGCGCGTGGACACGGTGGAGGACTTCGCCTACGGCGGCAGCATCCTGGTCAACCACATGGACCGGCTCTTCGAGGACCAGGTGCTGGGCAGCGAGGAGGCGGCGCGCCGGGCGGAGAAGCTGGTGGGCGCCACGGCCTACAGCCTGCTGTGGAACAACTGCGAGCACTTCGTCACCTACTGCCGATACGGAGCCCCGGTCAGCCTGCAGACCGACAAGGTACGGCCGGGAGGGGCGGGGGGCGGCGCTCCGTTCCCCGAAGGTGGGTCAGCCAGGGCGGGGGTGCCCGGCCGGAGCTGCCGCCGGCGCGGAGCCTGCTTGGCCCCCGCCGCCGCCGTCCGGCAGCGAGGAAAGCGAAGCTGAATTCGTAGGAGTTAGCACTCTTCTACAATGCCCCGGAGCTGCTGGTTCCAGCCGGAGCCGCGGGCGGTACCGGGGCTGATGGGGGTGATCCGGTGCCAGGCCGGCTCTTCCTCCGGTGCTGCGCTCCGGAGAACCAATGTGCGAGCTGGGACGGCCGCCGCCGCTGTGTCCCGAGAGTGGGCATCGTCAGCTCCCCAGGCAAAGGTTTCCTCTTAACTCTCATCTCTTGACTTTCTTTTTTTTTTTTTTTTTCCCCAGTTCCTTGAGACTGTGAAGATGATTATTCGGGACCAGAGGAGCGTGCTTGCTTCAGTGCTTGTGGGACTGGCATCAATAGTCTGCCTAGGTTTGGCACCCTCCACCACACTCCCCACGATCTTTATTCCCTTCTTTCTGTGGATGGCTGGCTAACAGCCTTCTGGGAGGCTTGCAGCTGGCATCTGTATATAGGATGTATGCTACTGTATTTATGAAAGCACAGATTACTCATCAGCATTGTGTAAAGTTTCTTAACCTTGTGCACCATTTTAAAATACAGCTTTGTCTAGAACACAGTGCACAAGACAGCTTACTGTGTAAGCCAAGTAACAGATTTCCTGAAAATCTTGGTATATTTTAACACACCTTTAAATCATTAAAAAAAGTAGGGTTGCGATGCAGTTCTGCTCCTTGTCTTTAGCCAGAAGTTATTCTGACAACATCCTTCATGTTCTTCAATTTCTTAGCTGCATACCTGGTTGCCGTAACTATTAACAAAAATGGATGATGGAGTTCCACAAAGTGATGGAAACAGGAAACAAACTGCTTACCTCTTCCTTTTACAGATACGGTATATATTCAGAAATTACTGTCTGTGTTCCTAAAATACTCTTTTGTGGAGATGCAACTAAGTAAACTGACTCTTCTTGATAGCAAAGAAGAAAAACCAAGCCCAGGCTGGGTGCTGCAGGAGCACATCTGGTGAGACTGGCTAATGTAATTTCCCTTCTGGGAAATGTTCACAAATCTGTCATTTGTATTAAGTGTGTAAATGCTTGCTACCATACCGAACAACTTCTTAATTGGGTTAGTAGTAAGGAAAATGGCAATTCTCACCTATTTCCTTGCTGCCAATACTGGCTAGTATGGATAATATAAATGGTGACAGAGGGATTTAAAAGATACCTTAAGAAAGTAGCGTGCTTTATGACAACAAGCGACATACAGATGTTGGACATTTCTAGTATTCTAGGGAATGTGGCAGGGAGGAGGATGTCAGACACCAATTTAATTTCTACCTTCCCTCAGCAATGGAACCTGTGTGGGTGCCATAAAGTATGAGGGATCGTTGGAGCAGTTTCTGGGGTGGCTATATTGAGATTTTGTGTATCGCCTTAAAACAAGATGCCTCTTAGTAAAATATGTCTTTCTATACTCATTTCTTGGGAGTAAGTATTCACTTGCAAGCCAGCACTTGGTGCTAAAAATGTTTCATCTTCAATGTTGTGGCCTTTTGGTTTATCAAGAACGTGTAAAGCTGGATTTGAAATCAAGTTCATGTAGCCAACTGCTGAAGTGCTAAAACCCTTTGCTATTTTTTTTCTCGTAACAAGGTCTTTTATGTATGCAGAGAAACTGTTTAACTTCTGGAATGCCTTGCGTGCATACATGCACTTACTTGTTCACATGCTGTGCTTGCCTTCCTTTCCAGTCAAAGGCCAATATGATGGTGTCTTCACCAAGGACTGAACTTCAGATTTACTTGTTTCTATTAGTGGTGTGCAGTGTCCTGTCATCAGCTCTGTTACTGAAATGGCCACTTTCAATTTTTCAGAGATACTTGTTTTAACTGTGCTGTAAACCCCCTCCTCCTTCCCCTAGACCTTACAGGTGCTTGAAGATTGGATTTTTGAACTGTGAGTCTACTTGGCTACTCTCTAATTATTGTCTTCTGGCTGCTCCACTATAACTGATGAAGAATGTAAAGGCGGGGGTGAAATTCCAGCTTGAAGGAAATGGCAGCATGACTGTTGCTGCCATCAGCTGAGCAGGGATTTCAGCCCAGCTTTCAGTACGTGTTCGGTCTGCAGCCCAGCTCCAAGCAGCTGAATTATCAGTTACTGCTGAATCCTTGTAAACAACTTCTGTTCTGCTTTCAAAGATTACCATGCTCAGTGTAACTGGTAAACTTTTGAAATGGAGGTTTTTTAATTAACATGAATTACTTTTTCATAGTGTGTGCATTAGTAATATTTACATAAACTCCACTGTGTTTTTTACTTGCTGTGCATAAGGTATGAACTGTAGTCATTACTGTAATTCTATAAATAGATTTTATTCAGTTAAAAAGTCTATTAGCCTCTTGAAATTCAGTATAGTGCTATAGCATTACTCAAGGATATCCCAATAGGGCACTGAACAGCCCATTAACATGCAGTTACATGGTGTCTGATTACAGGTGGGCTTTTCTTGTGCCCTTTATTTAACTGGGATTTGTAAAAATTCCAGTAATTCTTACGATTCACATATACAATAAACAACGGGGTCATGACCAGTAACCAAACCACAAGTGGGACTGTTGGAAGGCAGAGAAATATTCATGCTCTAGGTTTCAGTATCAAAGGACCAGTGCTCCTCTGTAGCAACAGTTAAATAAACACAGGCTCAAGACTTTGTCAGGAAAAGTAAAAGGCAAAAGAAGAATGGCCAAAAGCCCTTTATTCACACAAAACTTATCTTCTATACTATTCTACTACTGTCCATACGTGTCTCTGCTACATATCATTCGGTGTTCTTGTCCATCAGTCTTCGTCCATCTTCTGACAGGTGGACATCACCTCTCCTCATGCTGGCAAATCTCAAAACACACTCTTGCTATTCTTGGTTGTTTTCTTCAACTCCTTCTACTTTCCCAGGCCTGGCCCAAGGACACAAGTGGTGTTTTCTGCTGCTTTCCTAGGCCTACAGTCACATCCTCTCGAGGCCAAAGATGTCTGTGTCCCAGTATTCTTCCATACTTCTCCACTGCTAATGCTGTTGAATGAGAAGCATCCAGATTGACTAAACTGGGATTTTCTTAGGTGTCTATGAAAGAAATGGAAGCAGGTTTTCAGCTGTATTGAGAACTTTCCTTATACACGTCAACTTTTAAACTTACGAAATGCTATTAAATGGTCTAGAATGTCATGCTGCATCCTTTCATCAAAGATGAGTAATAATAGGGACATAGGAACAGAAATTCAGCTGCATGTTCAGGCATTTTTCCTACCAACTAGAATTCTAGCAATGATCTGGAAGTTTTGTTAAAGTCAGGCATGAGTCAAATCAGTCATATTCTGGGGGGAAAACAAGACTAGCAGGCATGAATTCTCGTGTCCAGCTCAGTGGGTGGTGGTTGTGTTCTGAAATATTTTGGTAAATGTCAGTATCAACTTTATTCTGTAATTACTTGAGTAAAAATAAGCACTTGCCCTAGCTGGAGCATTGCATTTCAGACTTGAGCTCAACTGTGATGCAACTGAAATGAAGGAGCTATGTATAATAAGAAAAACACAGAAAACCGTGGAGTAGTTCAGCTGTTGGGGAAACGTGTGTGATTAGACATGAAATTGTTCATTGGTAACTGTAAGTGATGGTGATAGGGAGTGTAAATCTAGAGCTACAGCTCATTTAAGTTGGTGAGGCTGTTTTGACAAGCTGTGTGGTTAAACCAGAATACATAATGGAGGCGTATAATCATCACGCCTGTGCCACTGGGAAAGGGAAGTAGTGAAGACATCCAGTTTAAAGGACAGATGTCTCACTTCAGGCTTTCCAAAGAAAACGTAAAGTGAGCATTCACAAGGCTCAAAATGTTTTTACAAAACCTCTTTTTAAAAGAAAAAAAAAAAAGGTAAGTTGCTAATTGAAGGCATTAGAACAGTGTGCTTTCTGTTTTTCTATTTGCATTTATTTTAGCCTGGAATGTGAATGATTACTTATTTTGTGGTGAACGGTCATCTGCTGCTTGATTTCACCTTTGCATCCTCCTGTGCTGAAGAAGAATGCTACATATAAATACCACTGAGGCTTTTAATGAAAACAAAATCATAGCAATACTTGTTAAAGTCTGAGGGGGTGGGCAAGAGGGAATTAAATTGGTGTGTGACTGGACATCATCCAGACAGGTTTTAGAAAGCAAACTGCAGCAACAAGAAACATTAGAACTGTGATCTCTAGAAATGATATGGTGCTGTATTATTTATTGCATGTTCTCACATTAAATAAAGTGTCACACACCACTGAATGATACAGAACTCTGTTAGGCACTCATTAGTTGGCATCTCCTTTATCCACTGAAATTAAAAAAAGTTCTCCAGTGACTCTAGGAGCCATTTGCTCTTTGTGCTTTGTAATAGCTTCGGACCTGATTCATCTGAGTACTTAACTGTCATGAACGGGCTTCCTGATGGGAAATGCAGATAAAAAAGCTAAGTAGTTTTGAGGGTCTTTGTTGTAGTGCATGGCAGTCTTCTGTCAGCCTTACAGAAATCTTTCAGAGCACTGTGCTAGTAGAATAAACAATCTCCTCTGCTGTAGGAATAGATAATTAAAAAGTATTTGAAGGCTATTTTGGGCATAATTCCTTAAGAAATTATTTTTACATGTTTTGTGATATAGCTTCACTTCTGAAGTCAAGAGAGCTTTTAGGATATGGCTACAAGAGTTCAGAGACTGTGGGAGAAGGGGGGCAAGTGGGGAGTTACTTAGGTGGCTTAAATCAGAATTACATGGATAGCAGTACCACTGTTCTGTCTGTCATAAAACTGGGGATTTAGATTTCTGTGTCTCACCAGGTAGAAAACTTTCTGTAAGATGTTCTCTAACTCTCCCAACTTATAAGGGAACTTTGTTGAGCCCTGTGGCTTTGTTTCAGTAATTGGTCTTCTGTATAGTGTATCTGTGAACTGGAAAACAGTCGGTGGCTGCTCAATGATTGTGTGATTTGGAGCAAATCGGCTGCACAGTCCCCTACAACTACATCACAACACCTACAAAGTAGGTGCTTGGTCTGAATGAAGCAGTGGAAGTGTGGGAGGCAGATAGCATAGGTTTATTTTACTTGCAAGGGCAAGGCATATTAAGTGTGGTGAAGAACTAGTCAGTGAATGCAGAGATGTGTGCCTGAAGACTCAAATGCTACTTAGTTGGATATGCAGGGCAGAGTGATGTGTCTGCTCTCCTGTTTCCAGCTGGAGTTTAGGAGGCTTGAGATGGGGCTGCATGTTACCACAGATGTAAAACAATTAACGCATCTTCTCATAAATTGAAAAAGTGTGCCATCAATGCCACAGGCCGTAATCTAACCTAGTAAATAACATGGGCTGTGGTCCATCTTCTGACCATATGGTGGTACCCTGTGACTCATGTCTGTATAGCTAAACTACCTCACTGCTGCAGGGTAGCTTCTCCTCTGCTGGTTATTAGTAGCACTCCCTGGCCTGCCTTGACCCAAGGCATGCTCCAAGAGAGCACTGGCATCATGCAAACAGCATCCATGCAAACAAGGCTGACAATGTACAAATGTGCAAACCTATTCTGTGACCTTGTTTAGCTGATTAACCTGTCCAGAATTTTAAGGTAGATGTCCTCATTTGTTAGACTTTGGACAAGGCTATGAGGGTGGCTACCCTTCACCTTTTGTATTTTTAATCTTATGGTTAGGACAGTGATTATTGAATTTTTTGGGTTTTTCTCAAGTCAGGCAACACCTATGGCTTTGAGTAAGAAGGAGAAAATGGCTTTCTGGCCTCTCTGTGTTAGAACAGGCTTTGTTTGGGCTCACCGTATTTGCTCCCTCCAAGAAGTGCATCACTTCTCATGGTATATGGGCGCCAATGAGGTCCTGAATGGGAACCAGATCCCTAGATGCAGTCAGGAGCTGCTAAGATTGGGACATTTCTGACTTTGACACAACACAAACTGTAGTCATTGAGAAAACTTTCAGGCAGAAATAAGGGAGAGACTATCAAGTTAGATCAAAGGTCTGCTGCTTTACTGCACTGTTGTTTTCATTATAACAAACACTTAAAGCAGATACCTTCTGTACCTCCTAAACTATTGTCTACAATGTCTCCTTTTTAACTGTTTCCCTTTTCTATAACCAGGACACTAATCATCTCTCTGATTTCTGGCCAGCTCCAAGACTTGGTTAATATTTGCATAAGATTGTGGGTTTCTTGCAATGGACATACCAAATAAATAAAATGCCTGATTCCTCCCCAGAAGACATCCTCTCTGCCTGTGAAACCAGAGTTTTCTGTGAGGCTAACGAGGCATACTGTATTATATAATTAAGAATACATGCAAATAAAGTTATTCTCTGCTCAGCTTGCCAAGCCACCTTATCTTCTGCATAGCCTGAGACCTAATTCAGATTTGCATCCATGTTCCTTGCAGTTTTGCAAAAAGTAAGGGCACATTTCATTTAGTACTGCACAGAAATAGAGGGAGTAGTGGGTCAGCTACTGCTGCACAGTAGGTAAAAAGTTAGTAATTACTTATAATCAAAAGCGAAGAAGTGTGAATGTGAAGATGATGAGGGCTCTCTTGCACTCCTACTGGAAAGATTATAGTTAGATATTAAGCAGAGTAACTTCTCCATTTCTGTGCAGACTAGATTGTAGGTAGCTCCAAGTGAACGTTCAGCAGAAGGGAGGCACCTGGTTTCAACCCTTCATTTAGTCTCTAAATGAGTTAGTAATTCACTGTGTAAGTAGCCTGGAGCCAAGAATGACTGGGTTGCCTCCAGAACCAGAAACAGAATAGCCATGAGAAATACAGCAGTGCATTTAGCCCTCAGGAAGGTGGCTTTCTGGTTCAGTATCTTGCTATCCCAACTCTGTCTCTTTCGGAGCCTGAACAGATAGAACCTCATGACCCTGTCCTGTATTGCAGTTGTGTCAGCTCACCTGAAGCAAGGGATCTGAATGATGCAGAGACACTTCAGACGGTTTAAATTCCATCCCAAGCCTCATTTGGTTCATGGGTGACTTTATGCAGGTTCCGGCTCTGATGGTATCTCAGGAGTCCCTTTCACAGTATCTAACTTCCCAAACTTTTGAAGAGGAGCCTGAAGGTCTCATTTAAGGCTGAGAATCACCTCAGACTGGCAAGTGTGTCAGGCAGCAATTCCTGAAGTATACATGAACATAGAGCCTGTGATAGCTTGTTGTATTCTTTTAGTTATTACTTCCAGTTTCTGACAGCAAGTAGGTTTGGTCACACTGTGTGTAAGAAAGAACCACCCCATTGTACAAGTAACTATTTTAAAGTGACTTCATCATGTATTGACAGACAGGGTGTAGGCTGGGAATAATGTCTTTTCAAAAACTCGCCTGGAGAAAGCAGTAATTCTGCTTGGCCGATGAACTGAAATTCCAGTGAGGAACGGAGCGTTTCTATTTCTGATGTCTTTGAGCAGTTCCAGTAACTAATACTGTTAAAGCATTGAGAGTTGCACAGGCAGTAGAGCTGATGCATAGTCAAGAACCATGTTTCAAAATTATAATGAGGCTTTTATGACTTGCAAAGAGATTTTTACAAGCAAACTGAAAATATCTACCCAAACCAGTTATAGAAGTTACTTTCCCCAAGTAACTCGAGTTTGCATTTTTCATTTTGGAGAGCGTCTGTGTTAAAAGCTCTCCAATAGACAGTACTCAGTCCTGCAATTAAATACAAATTTGTGCTTGCAACAACAGTCTGTTCTTATGAGAAAGACAGTGGATTTCTGACATTTAATTTTAACCTCACTTATAACTGAGCAGGCAGGGAACATGGGAAGTGAGCAAGATATCTATTTATACAAAAAATATTTGATCCTAATTAAAAAAAATAGTGCGAGAAGTTACTTTTAAAAAAAAGGCATTTTAATTTTATTAGGACTGCGTAGTTAAAAGTTGTCCTGTTAGATCTAGCATTGAGTAAGTAGTACTCCAGGCTTCTTTATTACAACAGCATCACTAGGTTATGCTTCTTCCAGTTAAAATCAAAAGGAGCTTTGTTACTGTCTTAATAGAGAGCAGGATTAAGTATTAAGTATTCCCACCAATTCCCTGACTTCCCCAAAATCGTGTACCTGTGAAAATTTAATTACAATGTTCAGAAATGAACACCTGATGACTGAACTTTACACAGACTTATGATTTGAATTATTCTACAGGTCATAAAGTTGCACTTTTTTTTGCCCTCTTTTTTTTTTTTGAGTTTTTCAAATTTATTCCAGCAGCTGCCTACAGGTGATTGCTTTTGGGCTGTCACCTTTGTTTCTACCACCTTTTTGCTGGTCAAGGTAATGCACCCTTCAGCTGGCTTCTGAGATCTCTTTCTGTGAACAAAACTACTCCCATTAATCTTGCGAAAAACTGGACTCTCAGTACAGAGGTGCAGCAAGACAACCAGACAGTGTTAACAACTTTGCTACCTTTGAGCATCTTGAGCTTATAGACAAGGGCCAAATTTTTCACTGCCCCAGGAAATCCGGAATGAACTCAGCAATATCCGAAGGTCAGTTTAGTCTACTATTCTCCACCAACAAGCAACAGTGAGTACTTGGGGACAGGGTACGGGTACAGAAAAAGTCTTTATATGTTCTCAAAAGTTTACATAAGAAACAATTCACAGCTTTAAAGCTTGCATTCATTTAATCTTGTTTAATAGTCTTACCTTATGTGAACTTGTTTTACTCCTTTTTTGGCTTATTTGTCTGACCACCAAAAGGCTCTATGGCAAGATAAATTACGACATGTGAAAAAACACTCTATTTTAAATTGGTTTCCTTTCATTAGCTGTCCCTCCCCTTCTTGTCCTACAGGGAACTATGAATAATCATCTGCATTCCTTTTCTTTTTTCCACTTACAGTCTTACAGCTCAGATATTCCTAATGTGGAAGTCAGAATTTTTGCATTTTCCACAAATTTGTCCTCTGATCTTTGGGAAGCGATTCGTTTGGCACCATCTTTCTATTACCATGACTGACCTCAGAAATTTATTACACATTACACTTCTTAGTCCAACAATATCATCCTGGAATTTCTTTAGAGTTGAACACATCCAGTGTTGTCAGTCGTTACTTTTGCGTTTGCTCATCCGTGCTAAATTACCTTTTATTGTCCCCTCAGTTTAAGACTAATATGAGGCTCTATTGCCTTTAAAAAAAGAAATGGCTTACTTTGAAAACTTCTCTATCACTTTTGTGTTGAATATTTCTATTATGAGTAATTCATTATTAGCTTTTATGTTAGCAAGGTACTCCTCTGAATCTATTTTAAGCTGGGTCCTTGGAGCTTTCTACATGACTAGCTTATGCAGAGTGCTTGTGCTCCTTGTTTGGGTAAGAGAGACACTTTTTGAAGGGTGGCACTTCTTGTATTATTCAAAGGTGTCCAAAGAAGGGCCAGGAAGATGGTGAAGGATCTGGAGGAGAAGTTGTATGAGGAGTGGCTGAGGTCACTTAGTTCAGCCTAGAGAAGAAGAGACTGACAGAAGACCTCAGTGCAGTCTACAACTGCCTCTGGGAAGAGGAGAGGCAGGCACTGATCTCTTATCTGTGGCAACAAGTGACAGGATCTGAGGGAGCAGCATGAAGCTATGTTAGGAGAGGTTTAAGTTGGATGTTATGAAAAGGTCCTTCACCCAGAGGGTGGTTGGGTACTGGAATGGGCTCCCCAGGGAAAGTGGTCACAGCACCAAGCCTGAGAGAGTTCAAGAACCATTTGGATGATGCTCTCAGGCACATGGTGGTGTGATTCTTGGGACTGTCCTGTGCAGGGGCAGGAGCTGGACTTTAATGATTTTTGGGAGCCCCTTCCAACTCAGGATACTCTACGATTCTAGTAAACTTTTGCCTTTGCTTGCCCCAGTTCATGTCTTCCTGGGCTGGAGGTGCAGCAAGATGGACAGCGTCTCCCCAGTATCCAGTGTGGAGACGAGAGACGAAAAATCCCAAATCGATCACCATCTCCTCATGGTGTGAAAGAGTTGCAGCACCTCCCGGCTGCCGGGAAAAGAGAGGAGCAGAGCTCCTTCAAAATGACAACGGCGGGGGCTGACCATGCGTCTTTTAAGATAACATACTCCCACCTAGTGGTCTCTTAGAGTCAGGAAGCTGTACCCTCTCCAGCAAACTGAGAAGTTAACTATATAACTCACATTTAAAGAATAAGTCAGATATTTACCAAGTCACGTAACTGTGCTCAGTAGGTTCAGAAATGTTGATTTTGAATTCCTATTTCACTGTTGTAACATCTAACGAGAAATCAGGAAGGAATAGTTAAGCTGCATAACACTGATTTTGTATGTATGTACGTATATATATATATAGCTGCCCACAATGTAGTTTCGTTTTTCACTGCAGTTTTGGTTGTGTAACTAGACTTTGTAGGAAAGACAATAGCTAGATATAGAAAAGCATTTTAAAATCATTCTGTTAGCTGTAGTAATGAATACCTTAAGAAAACTCAAAGAGAAGTCATAGGATACTATGTGTGTATAAGATGCAAATACATAAAAATATAGAAGTGTATATATAAATGAAAGAAACACACAAAACCCACAGGTAACATTGCTTCAGACTTTCTTAATTGTGTCTCCAAGAAAATCACTATGTCCTTAAAGTCTCAGGAAAACATATAAAGAAAATTACATTGAAGCATTTTAAGTTAACTATAATTGGCATTGACAGTCCAGAGTTTCCTGACTTAAAAGCTAGTTAGCAGCTTACAGCAGCTGGATTACAAATTAAGAGGATGTAAGCCTGATACATTGATGCCTTTTAGGATTCTCAGAATAAGCAAGAATTCAAAGCCAAGTGTGAGCAACCTAAAGAAAGAGCAGACTCTTTCCACTTTTCAAACTACTCAGAAGGTATTTTAAATATTTAAATTTAGGAAAAGTAAAATGAAATCTTGTTCTCCACTGTTGCACACAATGTAATTTAATTCCAGAATTATTAAGTATTCAAAAACTAATGTGATATAAAAATATTTAGCCTCCCTGATAAACTTCCAGTTAATATCTAGGTCAGATCAGGTATGATCAAAGACTTTACAGTGTGACACCTGATATCTGTTTGGTTCCAATGCTGAGACACACTCTAAGACTGTCACAGAAATGATCACAAATTCAAGTATTTTTTTGCAAATATTTGCAGGGAAATAAACTGAGCAGTGACTGAATGGGGACTGTCTCTGATCTTTCCAAGCTTTCCAGTGAGGACTGAGACACTAGTGGTGGGATGAAGTAAGCCTGCTTTGTATTTCTTTGTGCTTCACATCCTTGTGTAAAGAAAACTGTGGTTTCAAGGTTGTTGGGGCAGTAGTCATTTTCTTGCCAATCCTCTAAACCCTACTGTACAGAGGTGAGGAGGATATACCTCTGTTTCAGAATGTATATAAAACATCTGCCTAAAAAGCAGACTGGAAAGTATTGGTAGAGCATCAAAAGAATGCAGTGCTGTAGGACAGGATTCTTCATCTTCCTTGGCCTTTCCCTTCTTCCTGTCCTTTCCTGACTCCTCTTCCACCAAACCTTAGTAGTCTTACTTTTTCCAACAATATCAGATCATGTAATTTTATAATTAAAAAAGATTTCAACTCTTTTAAGGCAGAAAGCTGAATGAGAGCAAACTGCACCTTAGAAGAAAAAAGACCCTTTAGGCAGCAGGAGGCTAGGATCCCCCTAACAAGCAAGCATTGCAGTACTTGATAAAACGAAACCCAAAATAAAATGGACTGATTGACTGAAATGAAGTCTTTCCAGACAGCTTACTATAATTAGTTTTACAATCATATTATGTCTAGGTTTTCTACAGAGACCTTTGTCTAAACTTCAAAGGATGTCTGCTTCCTTTTAAAGTATTTCTACTACCTACATATCAAACCTGTCAGAGTGCAGAGAAATACTACATACCCCCTTTTCCTGCTCCAGGCCATAGTAAAATTTACATGAAAAAAAAAAGCTAATGCTTCTATTAAAGTGTATTACAACTGCAGTAATAGCCCACTCCAGGAATATATATGCTAGAGCTTGCTAGCATTCCAATAAAACAGAAGTTAAACATCAAGGACTTCTGTGTTACAGCTACCTAAAATAGCTTAGAAGGAAAAGCACTGTCTGGTGCACCGCTATAAAATAAAATGTGTAAGAAAAAGAACTCTTTCACATTTTCAAATCCAGCCAAAGAAACATGTGCCATAATCTTGGCAAGACTCTGCCCTCATTCCTTATTCCTCAGATTTGTGAAAGTTTCAACTAGACATTAGTAAGGAAACTAACTCAGTGTTAATAAGAACTATAAAAAGATTTAGGGCAAATAGTACATTATTTGCAGTTTAAAGTAATTTTCTGATGCCAAATGCTTTTTGGTAAATTATGTTGTAAAATAATCCTAAAATGAGTTTCTGTTTATCAGGTTTGAAAGTTAAATAGCTATGTGCTAAAGTACTGATTCAATAAAGGAATAAAAAACTAAATACTGTGATAAATACCAAACCACTGTGTTGGGCCCAGTCTTCTTTCCCATCCTTTAGTAAAAGTTCATTAAAAACAAGTTAATTAAAGCTTCTAGGTGTGTCAAATCTCTTCTGAAGACATGAAATTATATGATATACTGCTTGATTTAACAAAAACATTGCATTCCCCTGTAAATCTTGTCTTACTAGAAAAAAACCCAACAAAATATTCAGCTCAGACTTTATTATGGGTCACAGCAAAACCCAAGAAAAACACAGGTTAGAAACAGTTGTTCTTAGTAAAACCTAATTATACTGAACAGTTAGGACTGTCAGAGAAGAAAAGCGGCTAGCACCTGTGGGCAAGGGTGTACTGAGAACTCTGATACCCAATTACCACACGGAGAGCAGAGAAAGAAAAGGATCGTTAATTTCTTCTATAAAGGCAGGGGTCAGTGAGAAATCAAATGAGTCTTTAGTTCCTATGTCTGCCTTTGATGCTTAATAAGAGATAATAAACGTTGAATACTTTTTATTTTGATAGTCTCTTTTACTCATGACATAAAGTGAAAAACTGGATTGCAAATCTGTGTGCTTTCCTTGAGACCATCAAGCACAGTCATTTGTACTCTAGAAATGGCTGTACATGGTAACATATCCAGTAAGATATCACTTACATGAATTATAAAGAAAATGCTGAGGAGTTGTGGGTTTGGGTGTTTTGCTTTTTGTTTGTTTGTTTTGGTTTTTTTTGGTTGTTTTTTTTTTTTTTTTTTTCATAAAAGAGATTGCCTGCATTCTTTCAGGATTTCCCACCAGCAATAGCAACTGAGACACGTGGAGTTTTCTGCCAGGGAGTGAGCAGTCTCCAAGGTAACAGGGACACACAGTTGCAGTCAAAATGTGTCAAACTTCATTCAATGTAATATACTCAAAATTAACTCTTATGAGAAGCTACATGGCTCATTCAGATGTGTGGTGGGGGCGGCGGGCAGAAGAAAACACCTGCAATGAAAAGGTGGTGAAATTTAATCTTCAAGGCAATAGCTTCGATATGTTGGCTATTCAGAACTTCTAAATGGAGGCATCCTACCATTTGCAAATTACATGGTGAGTGTATCATGCTATTATTAAAAGCACAAAATACATTCATCTTTGAAAAATAAGCAAACACAAATGGGTAAATGTCAAAAGTAATGATGTGTTAATTCAGTGGCAGTACATATTTAAAACTAGATTGCTAAAAGCTCTGGAACATATTCATAACAGAGATGAATTTGCATGTCCTGAAGTTAAAATTTCAGGGATTCTCTGCCTTATTAATAAGGGCATTTGAACATGTAAATCTTAGGAAAAGGGAGGGGGAGAAGTCTTTGGTGAAAGTATATTGATTTTGAAAGACTTTAATTTGCTAGATGGGGAAATAGGCCATGATATTTTGATAACAATTTGAAGAACTTGCAAACTAATCCTGTACTCCCTATTAGCCCTGGTACGTTTGATGTGTGCCTACTCACATGAGCTCTAAGGAGTTGTGATGGGAGCTCAGGAGCAGTGCCAGAACTGCACTGCCTCCAACCCAGCTGGCTTGGCAAGTGTCTCTAATTGTTGTGAAGCTCATGGGGTTCATTTTTAAGAGACTGAAATACTAACCAAGCCAGCAGGAATTGAAAAGAGACATATCTTCTCCCAGGTAACTAGCAATAAGACAAGAGGACACAGAATCACAGAATATGCTGAGTTGGAAGGGACCCATAAGGATCATCAAGTCCAACTCCTGGCTCTGCACAGGCCCATCCCCGAGAGTCACACCATGTGCCTGAGTGTATCATCCAAATGTTTCTTGAAACCTGTCAGGCTTGGTGCTGTGACCATTTCCCTGCAGAACCTGTTCCAGCGTCCACACTGTGTGGAGAACCTATTTTCTAATATCCAGCCTAGATCTCCCCTGATGCAACTTCAGACCATTCCCCAGTTTGTGCCAGGGGAGGTTTAAGTTGGACATTAGCAAGAATTTCTTCACAGAAAAGGTGATTAGACATTGGAATGGGCTGCCAAGAGAGGCACTGGAATTGCCACCCCGGATGTGTTTAAGGAAAGACTTGACCAGGCACTTAATTCCATGTTCTAGTTTACATTGTGGTGTATGGTCATAGGTTGGACACAATGATCTGAGAGGTGTTTTCCAACCTAACTGATTCTGGGATATTTCACTTAGGTGTTACTGGTCAAAACAGACCTGCATAACACTAAATGCCCCCTAGAGCACAGCTGCGCACCAGACAACATCCTAAAGGCCCAAATGCACTTTCTCAGAGCAGATATAATCAAAAGGGCATAAAAAAGCTACCAGCCACGTTCTCGAAAAGCAAACGGTGGCCTTAACAGCTGACACTCCTTTAGGAACGGCGGGGTAAACCTGGGATGAGGAGCCGAGGGCGCTGAGAGGACACCGCGAGGACCGCCGGAGGGCGACCGGCACGCGCCAGGCCTACGGCTCCAGCGGCCGCGGCGCACGCGCCAGCCGCATCCCACCGCCCAACCGTCGCCGCCCTTAAAAGGCGGTCGCGTGGCGGGCACGTTTACGCCGCCACGATTGGCTGGCGCCGCCTGTCAACTGCGCCCGTGCCCGCCCCCCGCGGCTGGTGATTGGCCGGGCGGGCGGGAGCGAGGGAAAGCTGTGACCGCTGGCCGGGCGTATGAGGCGCGGGTTGGAGGTGTTGCCGTCGCCCCCGTCGCCCCTGCCGCCATAATTTGGCGAAGGGGACTAGGTGGTGCGTCAGGGGTTTCCGTCGTCCTGGACAGCGCTGTGTGGCGCACGGCTCCCGGTGGGACAACAGGGAGTGATGCCGTGGCCTCGTCTCCCTGGGGATAGCGGTGGGTTCGGGTCCTTGCCGTGCCGTGGGGAAGGCCGGAGGCAGCGCGGTGAGGGACGAGGCGGTATGGAGAAGGGGCCTTGACGTGCGAGTCGGCGGGAGGAGCGCTCAGTGATTCCGGGGATGTTGGATTTCCTCTCTTGCCTCGCTGCCCCACCCTTGGGCCCGCCCGAGTTCGGCTCGCTTCCTCCATGGGCCTCTTGTAGCCCCTCAGGGCCTCTTCGCCCCTGTGGGTGTCAGCTAATGCGATTCCTGTCTCCTGTCCCCTGGCTGTGCTTATGAAGTAACATTCTTGCACAGGTGTTTGAACTCACCGAGGCAAAGGGAATATAAGTTTGCCTTCCCCTTGCTCCAACTCTGTTGTTATTTCTATTACCTTCTTAGGCCTGAAGCTGCTAAAAGGTTTCCTAATTGTGGTATCCCCGTGCAGCTGGTAGGCTGTGACAAAAGTAATTCACCTGCTGCAAGGAGAGGGGATATCTTTGGCAGCAGATGCGAGTTGTTCTGTTACTGCTGTTTCCTGTCGGTTATTTTTTTGTACTCTACCCTACTTCCTTTCTGGATTCTCATTTTGATGGAGCCAGGACTTGTTTGTAGTTTGGCTTTTTTAATGTCTGGTGACAGATGTCATATAAACTTCTCCAGAGTGGTTGCTTGCATATTTGAGGGCATTCGTGCCCAAAAATGAATACGAGCTTTATAGAAAAGAAAAAATAGATATATTTCCACCAAAAGTGCTTTTGTCTAGGATGAGAAAAATCAGTTATGTTTATCACCATTCTAATTAAGGTATTTGTGGTATCTGTTATAATGTCATATGAAAGCTGTTGTGAAAAGAATACACTGAAGAACAGGTACTACTACTTTGATTCAAAGCACATTGGAAATGACAAAGCTGGGGCAAGAGCAGGGGAATGTCACCTCTGGACAGAAATATCATAGCATAACATGCCTAAATGTGGCAGGGGAACAAGCACTTCACAAAAACTTAAATTTATGGAAAATCATTTTGATTTGAGGTACTGGGATAGTTTTCGGTGAAATATGTAAGTGAAGGATAAGAGAACTAGGAACCATGGGTGTGATTAATGTTTTGTGTATGGAGGCAAAAGCTTGCTTAGGGTAACCAGCAATAATCTGACAACCTTTTATATATAAGATGGGTGGGATAACATTTGGTATATTATCTACTAATACATATTTTTCCTGGTTTGGCTTTATTTTTACTAGTTCTTGTTTCTGCTAGTGGTAGGGAGTTAAATAGCTATCAGGTAAAATAAATAATCTGTGTAGATAATGTAGTTCATTTGGATAATCAAGCTCAAAGTAATGTCAGTACAAAAGCTCCAGAAGTGACAAGCTGAAAAGAAGGTAGCTTCAGCTTCAGACTGTAGAAAAAGGATGCAGATGTAACTGGTTTTGAATCCTCTCTTTCTTTTGGCAGTGTTCTGTCAGTGCAACAAGTTTGAGATAATTGGTTTCTTGGGAAGTTGAGTAGTGAAAGTCTCTATTGAAGAGATAGACAATGTGAATGCTTAGGCACTGTTTCTCTCCTTTGTTTAGTTTTCTTTATTCTCTGCTTTCAGGATACTTTTAGGGACCCTCATTTCAAACCTTTCGTTTTGACGGAGTGTTCTGCCTAATTTTATTGTACACTGACATTAATTACTTTTGTTCCTTAACTCTTTGAGTTATTTTTATTAATAGGGCATGGACTTAATGTGTTTCTTCAATATTTTTGTACTAAAATAGAGTTTTGAAATAATAGGTATTTTAATGAAATGTGTTAATCAGAAAATGGAACTTGTCACTTCAAATAGCTTATCTCTTACACAGTGGTGATAAATGGTTTATAAAAGAACTCATTCTTCTGCTTGAAGGGCAGCATTCTTAAAACATAGCTATGATACTTACATTGTGATAGCTGTGATACCTCTTTTGAGAGTTTGAATACAGTATTTATAGAGTTCAAGATTATCACAGCTACGGAACAATGTCTGCAAGCAAATGCCTAAGATTATAGTGGGTTGGATGTAGAATTGAAGCCTTATGCTAAACAAAGTAACAGTAAATAAGCAAGTATAGCCTAAATTTTTTTTCTGGATTTTGATAGCTTCTGTGTGCATACAACAATTTAGCATTAGCTGAATTGGAATATCTACGATGTTCTGTTGAAGCTGTTGCAGATATGCACGAGGAAAATAAAGCTGCAGCAAATGGGTGTGGCAAAATCCGGAGTGGTACTCAGAATGAGGCTGCTTTACTTGCCCTGATGGAGAAAACTGGATACAACATGGTTCAACAAAATGGACAAAGAAAATTTGGTGGTCCTCCACCAGGTAAGCGTTTCTTTTGAGGTTATGAAGTTTGCTTTCTATAAGGAGATCTATACTAAATCAGACTGAAAATTTGTGTAATCGGATGTTTTGTATCTTGCCAGTGACCAGTAGTAGAAGCTTAAGGAAACAGTATAAGGAACGCAACATGTAGAGGGTCTTGATATGCTTTACAGTTCACAGCAGTTTAGGATCTCTTGAGCTAGACTGTGTTGAGTGTTTGCTCTTGGTGGATTTAAAATGTCACAGCTTTAAAAGCAGCTCAAGTTGACAGGTAGCAGAACAAATGTGGAGCTGAAGATGCCTGGCATGTTCCATATGACTGAAAGCATATTTGAAAACAGAAGGCACAGAAGGGAGAAACAAGTTGGTGATGGAGGCATAATCTACTTTATTTCTTGTCTTACCCCTTACCACTTGCATTGGCCAAAGCATTTTTTTAAAAAACATCTGTTCTCTGAAAGAACACCAGCGAAGATAATCTAACTTGTTTTGTTTTCACAGTTGACGGTGAAGCATTTCTTTTTTTTCGAACAATTTTTGCAGTGTCCTTGTTGACATCAGCAATGTACAAGAATTTTGCTATTGCTGTTAAACTTGGTTGTATGACATGGAACACAGTAACTCTTCTTGTTATATCAGATTATACACTTAAGCAGAATGAAGGAAGATTCTTTGTACTGCTCTTTCAATTCATTCCCACTTGTGGCCTGTGATCCCATGTCTTTATAAGTCATGCTCATAAGCATTATGTATTATTCATTGCACTGTGTTGATATGATATGAAAAGATATGGGTGCATCAAAATTATTTCTCTCTGGAAGTTTTTCCTGCCTAAAATTTTATATATACTTTTATTTAGCTAAAGGAAGCCCTGCAAAACTATTTAGAAAATGACACGAAGGAAAGAACTGCAGGGCATCACTGACTACTTCCTGAGGCTTCAACCTGTTCTTAAATAATTTATACAATATTTACATTATGGTTATGATTTTTTATTGGAACATTAAACAGTATTTTGTGTGTATGTTTAGCAAAGTTACTTTTATTAATCTGTTAATCTTTTCTGAAACTAGATATGTTTGACAAGGTATGTCTTCCATAAATCTGTTCCTTGACATTAGGACATATCATTGACATATATCTCTCCTTAAAATCTTCATGTATTTTCGTACTTGCTTAGGTTGGAAATTGCCCTGAGTTACTATAAATGGGTCTAGGCCAGATGAGACTTGACTGAGACAGCTTGTGAGAAACTACAATTATTTTGTAAATTAAGAGTTTCACTATGAATTTTGCTTGTTTAAGATGTGGTTTCTATAAGCTTGTGTTGCTGCTGAGGGATAGTCTCAGTGTCAGCTCTGTTTTCAGCAGATCTGTCTGAAAATTGCCCTAAAAATCAAAGGTTTTATTCCACCTCGCAGCAGCACAATTCTTGTTCAGTTTATGCTGCTTGTGGAAAATGTATTTGTAGAGTATTTAAAAGAAAAAAAAGAGACAAAAGTGATTTTCACTGTTTTGTTTGGGTCTCCACTGCTTAGATGGCTGCAGACATAATGATGCCATTAGGTGTGTAAATCATCAGAATTACATAGAAGTTTAAGATAGCATGTATATCATTAACAGTGGGAGGATTATATCTGTAATGTTGGTGGAAATTTGATTACTTGAACTGCTGCAAAAATGGGAATCCCATTTTCTATCATGCAGTGATGAATCATGTACCCAGTCAAGGGAACTCTCTGATCAAGTACTTGAGGATTCTTTTGGTTAATTTTCCATGTTTGGTCTGTTAAATACATGTCACTCATTGGCAAATGAGGCACAGACCAGTTTTCTTAAAGTCAGGAGTCGTAGCTTGCTTCCAGTTGGCTCCAGTGTGCTGTAATGCTAAGTTAGCATGCAGCTTTAAAATTGGAAGGGGGGCTTTTTATGTGGTAGATAGCTTTTACTTACTGAGATCACTGCTACCAAGCTGAGAATGACAGTCAAAGTTTGTCTAGGTAATGAATGTTATTTAATTTCATTACTTGCCTGCATAGCCGAGCCTAGCTTCCTCACTTTTTTTCCTGACTGAGGTGTGCAGTTGCTTTTGTCTTTGGAGTTCCTAGATGGTGTACAGTTGGGTTTATGCTTTTTATGTGGGAACCAACTGGTGAGTGATGGCAGTACTAGCCTGCAAATGGTGTTAGTTGCAATGTCTGGTCAGACCTCAGCTGAAGTGGTCATATATGTTTATAAAGCTGAAAATTATAAAGATGTTGAATGCTTTGTGGAACAGAGCCAAGCATTTTCCTAAGCAAGTCATAGCAGTGTGGCTCCAAATGTACATCAATTCTGATGCCTTGGTAGGTTCCCTGTGTACCATGTAGTTCTGTGTGCAGTTAATGTAAAATTTATAGATGAAAAATTATTCTGTGAGAAGGCAAAAAATTCCCAATTCTGTTAATTTTTTTCCCACAAGTAAATTAGAGGCTCTTTGACAGTACTTATATGAAAGAAAAAGTGTTAATTACAAAATCATCTAAATACAATTTATTCTGAACTTCAGGCCAAAGTAAGTTATTTAATTAGCTTGTTTTAACTTGTCAACAGTAATTATTTTTTCACCTTGCCTCCTTATGCTTTGTCATTCCTTACTAGTACTTACTTAACTAAGTTGTGTGTTCCTTTTTTTCTACCATTTTTGTTATCCTTGCTTTTTCTTCTGCAGAAAACCTTTTTGTCAAAACCTTTGGAAAGAGCTCTTAGTTATGATTTGTCTGCCTTTGAACCTTTCACCTGATTCTTTTGTCTAATTTAAAGAAGAAACAAAACCAAACAAACTTTTTTAAAGATTATTTTTTTTATTTTTTTGGAAAATAGGTGCTGTTATTTTGCAGACCATAGCTCCATATTTTTAAATGCACAAATGTGTTTTTTCATTTTCTGTTGAACATACCTTTCAGCGTGTGTGACAGAGATATAAAAGAATGTATGAATGCCCTTAGCTTAAGCTTTCATATGTCAGCCTGAGATTGACTTGTTCTGTGGACTTTTTTTTTTTTTTTTCCCTGTCATCCACACCAGCCTGTGAAAACTGTGGTCTGTTTTCAGAGTGTTCAGTCTTTTTGGCTGTTGAGGAAAGGATGACTCCATATCCTGCCTTCCTTAGGGAGTCCTGTTTTATTGGATGAGTGAAGAAGGTGGAAGCAAAATGTTTCTTTTTTTTGAAAGAAAAACAGTGCTACCCTTGGGACCCTGACCAAAATTTCTAAAAATATGGGCAAGAAGTGAGAGAAACATTGTGCAACTCTAAAATGTTGTAGCAGACAATACAACTGAAGTTCTTTCTCAGTTATCTCTGTCCGTTTGGTTAATAACTGACATAAAATTGTAAGAGACAATGATTGAAAGATAGACTCTCAGCAAACTTGTCAGTGTTTTAAATAATGTTAGGTTCACTGTGTTGTCATACTGATTTAAGTGGAAAAAAGCAAACCAGAAGATGGAATTAAATACAAACTGTGGACTTCTGGCATTTTTTTTTTAATTTAAAAATAAATAAGAAATAAGTGTGCCTATTTGGAATTTGTACTGAGATTGCTGTTTTATTATTAATTTATTTTAAGGTTGGAAAGGCCCTCCACCACCTCGTGGATGTGAAATTTTTGTGGGTAAGATTCCTCGTAATATGTATGAAGATGAATTAGTTCCTGTTTTCGAGAGAGCTGGGAAGATCTATGAGCTCAGACTGATGATGGAATTCAGTGGTGAAAATCGAGGCTATGCTTTTGTGATGTACACTACTAAAGAGGAAGCCCAGCTAGCCATCAAGATTCTTAATAATTATGAAATTCGTCCGGGGAAGTTTATTGGTGTCTGCGTAAGCTTAGACAACTGCAGACTATTTATTGGAGCAATTCCTAAAGATAAGAAGAAAGAAGAAATACTGAATGAAATGAAAAAAGTTACAGAAGGAGTGGTGGATGTCATTGTTTATCCAAATGCCACTGACAAAACTAAAAATCGTGGCTTTGCTTTTGTAGAATATGAATCTCACAGAGCAGCTGCCATGGCTAGAAGACGACTAATCCCAGGTAAAACAGTTTGTTATTCAACTGAGTTTTTATAGGGAGTATCTATCTCTCTATTGTGGGGTACAAGGTGGTGGATCATCCCTGTTTTCTTTGAGGTGTTTTCAGAATTAAAAAACATGCTGTAGTGTCTTTTGACTAAGGAGGATTTTTTAATTATCATCATTATTATTATTTTATGCTTTGTTTTTTTGTTTTTTTTTTTTTTCACTTTTTTTTACGATGCTGAAATTGAAGCAATTCTGACAATCAAAAAATAGACATAAGTTTTATAAACACAACCCCCTGTAATTTACACTGATATGCATTTGCATGGGCACACAAACAGGTTTTGTGGACATGTACTAGGCCCTGCACACACATTCGCTTAAGACTGAGCTTGAAAAGTGTAGTGCTTTGAATGTGTCCCTTATTTTCTTTGGGTGTTATGAGTGATGCTGTTTATGTTTCATATTTTAAGAATATTGGAAAATAGCTCTTAAATATTTTACTAGAAAATAATTTTCAGAGGTTAGCAAGTAGAAGATGACTTTCTTTTTACCTTATTTTATAGATTTTGAGGGAGGGAAAGTATAAGGGATTGATTGTACTTTAAAAGGAGGGAATAGGTAAAGGTACAGCTAAAAAGGGAAATTCTTGAAGAGAAAGGAAGAGAAGGTAAATAGGGAGGAAATGAAACAATATAGTTGAAGCAAAATCATTGAAACAAATAATACAGTTATTGGCCTTGACAAAATGAATGCCAAAACTCCCTCTATTTATTAAGTCTGAGATGTTGGCAAGTCTTGTGTTAATTGCT
>VWZG01001952.1:78677-154977 GCA_013396735.1 Grallaria varia
GTGGGTTTTGTTTGTTCATTTTTTCTTTTTAGTTTAGGTTCTGGCATCTGGTGTAAGATGGAGTAAGGCTTGTGCTAGCGATGTACATTTAGATTACTTTTTCCAGGTGTTGATCATACTGTTTAAAGTGGTAATATTATTGAAGAGGCTGTGTCTGCTAGCTAGTAAAATCCATTACTTTTGGTCTCTTTATGTATGTGTGAATTTGCATGTCACAAAGTCTTTGTTTTGACATATTATGGTGTTTGATGAGCCCAAAAGGTACAGATAGAACACTAAGGATTTTTGCAGAGTCTCATTAACAATTTCAAGTTGCTTAAGTAGGTGCAGGCAGCAAAACCCAGTTTCATGTGGTATGCATCATGTTTGCTTTTTGTAGAGGTAGTTGATGAGAATGTTTCTTATTTACATAATGCTTTTCTGCTGTAGGAACGTTCCAGCCGTGGGGTCATACTATTCAAGTAGACTGGGCAGATCCTGAGAAAGTAGTTGATGAAGAAACCATGCAGAGAGTTAAAGTATTGTATGTAAGAAATTTAATGATATCTACTACAGAGGACAAAATTAAAGCTGAATTCAACAAGTTCAAGCCAGGAGTAGTTGAACGTGTAAAGAAGTTGAGAGATTATGCTTTTGTTCATTTTTTCCACCGAGAAGATGCGATTGCTGCTATGTCTGTAATGAATGGAAAGTGCATTGATGGAGCCAGTATTGAGGTAACACTGGCAAAGCCAGTTAACAAGGAAAGTTCTTGGAAGCAACATTTTAATGGTCAGATAAGTCAGAGTTCTGAAAATCTCTTAGGGTTTCCTAACAAAGAAGATGGTACTCAAAAATCCTTGGGGAAACCAGCAAATCTTTCAGTTCATCTTAATGGTCAGCACAGTCCAAGCTCCCCTGAAGTTGAAAGAAGAACATACTCCTTTTTTCCAGGAATAAAGCTTACTCCAATTAGCATGTATTCTTTAAAGCTGAATCACTTCAGTTCTGCAGTAATGCATCTGGATTATTTTTGTCATAAAAATAGCTGGGCACCACCAGAGTACTTCCTGTATTCAACCACAAATCAGGATGGTAAAATACTCTTGGTGTACCAGGTGCTTATTTCTAGTATTGCAGATGATTCCCAGAGTTTTTTCATGCCAGAAAAACTTTGTACAACGGTAGAAGATGCAAAGGAATTGGCAGCACAGTTTACACTTTTACATCTAGGTAAGCATTAACACTTTTGATTAGTTCTCAAGAACTGAAGCTAGAGAAGTTACTTTAAAGTTGTTCTGTGGGTATATATCTTGGCATGTGTGTGTATTTTAATATAATGTATAAGCTAGTCTACAGAAGATTTAGTTTTTGTATCAGTGGAGTCTGGACCATCAGATGAGAGTACTGAAAAAAACACTGTAAATATCTAAACAGTCCAGTGCCATTTTTGCTTATGTTTATATACCATAATGATGTATAAGGAAAAACTAGATGACGTGTAAGTGACTTAAGTAATCTATGTGATAATTATGGTGCTGAAAATTTATTTGGAAGTCTTTATTCTACATATTCGTTTATATAGATTGCATTTTTTAAAATAAGTATGCAACTATTAGAAAAGGAAAGTTTTTATGTTATAAAACACTATGTTAAGATCTGTTCTTTTCATAGTTAAGAAGACAAATCACTGCAATTCTGACAGTGTTGTTCTAGAAAGTAAAATACATAAATAATACAAAATACAAAACTTCTACTATATGGTTCCTGTCCACCATTTTTCAGGACGTGCAATACACACCATTCAGAAAGCAAAACTAATTTCTAGTGCCAGGTTGTTCCATTAGTAATTGTAGTCATGATCGGATCAAACTTCATGCTGAAATCTGAATTTTATCTCTGTTGCTCAGATTTGAAGGCTTCTGCAGAGCCATATCGTAATAGTTTGATAAGTGATATTCTCAGACAAAGATTTGTATATTCCACTTGTTCTTTTGAACAGTTTCCCTTCTTAGTTCTTTTCCTGGCCTTTACATTCTGTAATACTTGAAGACGAGATAGGACCATTCTTTATAATATTGCAAGTATTATGAACCGTCATGTAATTTCTTTGATCTGCTGAGTAATGTTCCTGTGTATTTGTTGCATGGTTTCTTACAGCATGACTAGATCAGTAAATGCTGTATCACAAAATGAATATTCACTAGTCTTTTTATCAACAATGTATTTTTCTGTAATTACAAAAAGAGGTTTCTAATGAATCTGAAAATCAGAGGTTTTCCTTGCCCTGCCCCTCCTTGATGGCCCCTCCCCTGTCCCCCCATTTTCTGCCCCTTTGCTGTTCCTCTTTTTGCCTATTCCCTATCCCACCTCCCTTACACCCTCTTCTTTGTCCCTTGGCCCCCCTGCCCTTTTCCATCTACACTTTTTTGGCCCTTTCCTGTCTCCACTTCTTTGCCTTTTCTCTATATCCCCTTCACTATCCCCCCCTTTTTTGCCCCTTTTTCATTTCCTTTCCCCTTTCTTTGCCCCTTTGGAGTCCACCCTTTTCTTGCCCCTTCTCTGTCCCCCTTTCACTGTCTCTTCTTATTCGTTGACCTTCTCTGTCTGGCATTGCCAGTCTCTGTGCCTTTCTTCAACATTTTCTGCCTTTCTTTTTTACCCTTTTCCTCTGCCCTTCTTCACTTTCTTTGACCTGGTCAGACCTACTTAACCTATCTTTCCCAGTCCTTCAAGTTCTCTGTCCTTCTTTGATGTTTGCTGCTCTTCTGCTCTTCTTTACCATTCTTTGTCCTTTCTCCACCCCTTTTTTGTGGGGGGTACCCATCTCCAGCCACCAGTGTTCACACTTCTCTGCCTGTTCTTGCCAGTATTTGCCCTTTTCATTTGGTCTGTCTGCTCCTTTCTGCTTGTCTCTGCTCTTCTCCTCTTCTCCTTTCCACTGGTCTCTACTGCTTCACCTTGCTTCACCTGTCATGTTCTTCCCATCCTTTGAACTTCTTTACCTTTCTCCTTCTCTGTCTGTGTTTCCACTTTGCCTTCTTTATCTTCCTGTCTTCTAGTCCCATCTTCTCAGCCCATTTTTTGACTTCCGCCCTTCTTTGACCTTTTCTGCCTTTCTTAATTCTTCTGCTCTGCTGGCTTCCTTTCCCTTTGACTTTCTTCTCTGCCTGTCTTCCCCTTTGGCCCTTTTCTACTCTTTCTCATTCCACTCTCTTGCCCATCTGTCTTTACTCTTCTCCTTCACCCATCTTTGGCCTTTATTTCTCCTCTACCCTTCTTTTTTGCCCATCTATGCCCATCTTTGTGAATCTTTTCTTGTGTCTGCCCTGCTCTGCCCTTCTTCATTCTCTGCTTTTCTTTGATCTTCCCTATTCTTTTCCTCTGCCCTTCTATACCCACCATTCTTCTCTGCCTGTCTCCACTTGTCTTAGACCTTCTCTATCTTCTCTGTCCCACTTCCTCTTTCTTCTTTCAAATTCTTTCAGTGAGGAATTACATTGAAGATGTTAGGCATGTACAAACCAGTTTCTTGTCTAAGTGTGTGTCAAAAGTTGGTTGGATTTTTTTTATTGTTATTATTCTTTTACTTCAGAATTGGAGCAATGCCAAAGTTTTTGGGTTTTAAGTGTTTTAGTTTTTTGGTGGTGATAGAGAAGTTCTTTCTGACTTTCTTATAATATCGAAGGAATTCAAACAGGTTTGACTTCAATTACTGTTATTTCCATTTATTATTATGCCAGACATTGTCTGAGGCATCAGACTTGGTGATCCTGTATAGTGCAGCCCTGGATAGAAGCATAATGAATTCATACAATACAGTAAATATGGTTTTCTGATTAGCTTTGCATGCATACAGGGCCCAGGACTGCATTCACATGATTTAAAATTTGAATCTGCTTTAGGAGTGCAAGGAGGAAGAAGGAAAACAGACAAAAAAGTGCTTATTAAAATGCACTTGCCTAATAATTTTGGCCTAGTGAAAATTTTCAGGGGAGTGGAAGCAGAAATAGCAACTGAAAAGTTATGTGAAGTCCTGTGTTATTGGTGACTGCTTCACTGCTGTTCCTGAGAGGTAGTTTAAAGACAGACTTCTCTGTTCCCCTCTATTTCCCCTTTCTTCCCCCCACATTTCTGTGGGTTTGTTCTGTGGTTTTGTTTTGTTTGTGTTTTTTTCCTGTTCTAGTTTTGGTGAATTGAGAAAGCTGTTGCTGATACCAAACTGTTAAAATAATGTTGCCATCCTTCTCTTCCTCATACTGCTAATTAACATTTGTTCTGGAAGTCTCTTGATACGTAGGCTGTGGTGAGAGTTCTCTGTTGGGTGAGTTTGTAGCAGACTTATTTCAGGCTTGACTATAATGCCCCCCCCCATTTTTATTTATTTTTTTGTTTTGGTTTGGTTTTGGTTTTTTTGCAATATGTGACTAAGATGTAAATAAACCTTTTCTTTTTACTTATGTCCTTGCTTCTGCTTGGTTTAGATTTGGTATGCCCAAAGGGGCTTGGAGGAAGAAGGACCTCCCAGAGGGCAAAGCTTTATACATTGTCTCCACTTTAGCAGTGGCATGTTTAGTTTGCATTAGTAGGCCGTCTCCAAAAGGTGGTGCTTTCAGATGGTCAAAGTGATGAGGTGATTTCTAATAATAAAATGGCGAAGTATCTGTGCCTGGTTTTATTCACAATGTGAGCAGCATTTTCCTGGTTGAGTGTCTTTTTGCCTATTTTTCTAGTGATGAAAATTAGGGGCCACACCTTTATATAACGTGGGTAATCCTGAACACAAAAGATAAGAAGGGTGCTAAATTTAAAATAGTTGTGTGAGGCTCTCCTTAGAAGGAGAATGAAGGCAGTTTCAGGTTTTATGCTTGACCATACATGCCTGCCTAGTTTGTGTCTTACAGGTAGTGTTATCTACAGGTAATCTTTTCTCTCCTATACTCACCAGAACAATTAAAAAAAGTTAGATTAAGAATGATTGTTCACAGCTGTGGGCAAATTCTGAATGCATACAAGCTTAAAAATTGTTGAGATTATCTCTTCAATTATAATTAAAAGTGCTGTAGGGAAAAGATTTTAAGGTGGATTTAACAGTATTTTAAAGCTTTTTAGCAATTCAGGGTGCCGTACAATCATAATTAATGTGATTTGTTATTTAGCAGATTCCCAGATTCCAGGATTGGTTTTTGACAGTTGTCTACATAATGGCCTAGTGCTAATAATGCTGTCTTGTTGTCTTTGAACTATACTTTTTTCTTCCTTTGATGGCCTCAGTGCATTCTTGTTTGTGAGGATTTGGCCCTGCCAAGAGCATACATGGTGAATGAAGCTGCATTGATGCATGTGTTGCAGTTTTTTCTTTGGGTTTTAGAGGGTTTTTTTGTTAAGTTTGGGTTTTTTTGGTAAGTAGTAGGGAAAAGTCTGAGTGTTTCTTCATGAGTGTACAGAGATGACATAGAGAGTAATTCTGGTAAGTAACTTCTTTTACAGGAACCTAATTTTTTTGCCATTTAATTTTTGATAATGTGTACAGGTTGTTTTTGTTGTGGGATGCTTTTTTTGTTGTTGTTTATTTTTTTTAGAGCATATAAGCAGACTAAGGTAAATAAATGAGAAAGGGCTGCTTTGCTAGAATTTTAAAATTGGACTGCTGTGATTAATAGTCTCAAGGCATTCTGGCTCTTGTGGTATGTCTTTCTGTGTTTCCTGTCACATAACAGAATACTTGGATTTTACACAGTATGTACAATACTGTTATACAGCAGTCCTGAGAAGATAGCAGTACAACAATTAACCACTTGGTGTCACCTGAATATTTTGAAAATAATTCTTCTTATAAAATACAGACAACTGTGGTTTCACCGAAAGATGAAAAAGGTGTATTTTACTCTTACTAGATAAATAATTTCAGATCAAGGGAGTGAAAACAGTCAGGCTTGCTTAAATGTATGGAATTTACCTGTGTGGATGTCCATTTGTGAGTAGGAGAGCAGAGCTACATGTTTGAGTTCCAGAAGGTGAGTGTTGGCAGGGAGTGGAGCAGAGGGAGAAGGGAGCAGAAGAGAAAAAAAAAATCTGAATGCCCCTAGAAGAAATTAATACCTCTTCCATTAATTTGAATCTTACTTCTACGCAAATAAGCCTATGCCTTTAGAAGTTACACAACACCTTAGTTAGTGGCATTTGCAAAATGCTGCTTGGCTGTTAAATGTGGCATCCAGTTAGAAAAACATATAAAACTTCCTGTTCTTGACTCTCCTGGGGGCTGATGAAATGTGAGGCAGCTCCAGTTTGGAGACTGTATAGTTGTGCAATTAGCACACACTCTATATTCCACCTCTGGTCCAGAAGCAGTGTTAGTGCAGAGTCAATCCCAAAATAGGAACTGTTAGGTATCATTCAGGTCCTTTGCATCAGTAATGTAGGTTTGTAGCTTATGGAATCAAGCTGGCTCACCCAGAGAACTTTGAAGTACAGGCAGAAGAGCACTTGAAGTTCCATAGATGTGCTCTGAATTGAAGGATAGCTTCCACCTCCCTTTCTTTAGTAAATGTGCAAAGCCTGGAAAAGCAGAAAATTATTTTGAAAATTACATTTTGTTTGTTTGCATATTTTGTTGTTCCTTGCTGCTGGAGGAATTCTACAGGTTCTGACATGTTCTAGTATTTCGTTAAACAAATTTCTAGTCCTTAAGATAACACCCTCTGTAGAAAAGGCTGAGTCCCAGGGAGTTCTCTACCTACTGAGCTTGACTTAGGGGTAATGGGGAACAATGGAAGAAGTTTCGGTAAAGCTTCCTCAGTTTCAGGTATCTGCAAGATTTTAAATGGGTATTCCACTATAGGGTATCTTTGGTTTTCTCCACATACTATTTCATGTGGTGTCTCACTTAGACACAATTTATGGAATTAATTTTTAGGTTGATGGGAGTGTTTAATAGGAAGTAATTAAAAGAAAAATATACTAATAAATCTCTGAATCTCTACTAAATCTCAAGAAAAAGCCTTTTAATAGCTAACTATAGCACATAAATAACAGCTTCTTCCCAGTTCACCATATAGAATTTATATAGTAAATGGCAGTGAAATAGGTGGAACAAGCATCGTATCTTACTACTATGAATTCACTTGTTCAAACTTCTTAAATACTGCATGCAGTAGCAATTTATAAGTCAAAGATAAAACTTACATAAACTAGTTCAAGAGTGTACTGAGCATCTGGATCTCAGAACAAATGTATCTGAAGCCTGCTGCCCTAGATTTTGGACATTAACATTCAAGTGAAATGTTTTACTTTAATGTTTTGTTGTAGCGGTTTTATTAAACATTGCCTTGGTTTTCTTTATCAAAATGAATGATGTTGCTGTTGGAACAATCAAAAGCCTGGCACAAATTGTAAGATGTTTGAAAAAAATACAGAAATTACTGGCTTTGTTTAGCAAATACACATGATAAGTGGTGATTTGGTGGGCTTGGGTTTTTTTAGTGGTTTTTAGAAAGGTTCAGAAAGTTTCTTAACAGTATGAATTTGGAATTCTTAAATATTTATCAGATGACTTATACATAATGCTTTTTATCACAGCCCCAGAACAAGCATATATAACTTTGCTGTCCCTGAATGCAGCATGGTGGGATAGTAAAGGTGAGTAAACCTCCCAGCATTGTTTATTGGAGGTTTTTGCCCCCTCAAAGGTGTTGTCTTAGCTGCATTGTTTGCACTGTTTGTTACAGAAGTTTTTTTTCCTCACATGTGCGGCTCTAAGAGGGCTTGTAGAGTTTCTCTGTCCAGTTCCTTTTTTTCAAAGGAGACCATAGCTCTACTGTGGTAGACCTGGTGATGGATCACCCAGTCTGATGCTCGTGTTGATTGTGCAGCACAAAGGAAGATTATGGTTTCTACTCCTAAAATGACTCTGAATCATTTTTTAATCATTTCTCAACTATTTGCTGTTCCAGCTTGCGTTTAAATTTCTGTTCAGAAGTGCAGGTTGCTACTACTCTGGGTACTTGGACTATTTCTTTCAGTAGTCAGTTTTATGGAAAAGACTCCTTCTCTGACTTTTTTTTTCTGAACATGCTGTTGTGGATAAATTCAAATGTGTATATCTCTCACTACTGAGACCTCTTCGGTTTTTAAAATTAGGATTACTATTTTTGAGGATTGTGAGAATGGTTTTTGAAAGCTTGTAAGGCAGTTTGAAAACAGCATTAAATCCGTGCTCGGAGTTAACTTTACTGCTGGAAGCTTCTGTTCTGAGGCACACAGAGTTTTTCCTGAAGATTCAGTTATTTTTCTGCTGCTGCTGCTTATGGACAGGGAACTTGAATTTGTAAATCTTGGCCTCAGTAGAAGAAAAAGGCTGCCTTTGGTAGAATCAGGTCACTTCAAAACAGGGTGGAATTTAGTGCCCTTTTTTCCACTCCATTGATAACCGCAGTGAAGTTAGGTTTTGTTTATGCAGTGTACATCAGGCAGAACTTGATACTTAGTTGATAGTACACTCTGATCCAAAGTGTTAAATATGCTCTTGTCTGCTTTAATATTTTGAGTTTAGTGGAGGTGAAACAGAGGGTCATTATTATAAAGTTTGGTTGAAACTATATGTGTTCCTATATATGTGATGAGAAAATACTTATATTCAGTACCAAATAATGTGGGTTTTTTAAAGGTATAAGGCTCCTTTGAACTGTTGACTAAACAGTTTCTTAATTGAGTTAGTGCTGCAGAGAAAGGGGGGAATGCAACTTTGGCATAAGACTGTGAATGTTTTCATTATACCATTATCTTTAGTTCCTTAATAGTTAAGTCCATCTTGAAATGAGTAATGCAGTGTATTTGCTGAAGTCAAAAGTCTCTCTCATCCCCCTCCTGCCTCTTTTATCCACAGCCAACTGTACACCCTATGTGGCTTGAATTTCCCTGAAGAAGAAAAGTTTGGAAGTTACTGCCTTGGATCTTGTCATGAAAGAAAAAAGAATACCGCACAGATTAATAATTACTGAAAATTCATACTCCATGTTTATTGATGAATAATTGTTCAAAGTGCATGTGTGTATTAAGCATTTCAGTATGAAGATTAGTGAAATTGAATGTTAAATTGTTTTGATTAGTTTGATTAAATTCAGGATTTAAAAGTTTGTTTAAAAGATTTTTATTACCTGTAGTAGTTTATACATCCGTATCTTATATTTAGTGTTGAAATAATTTGTCCCCATTCCTACTCTTGTATTTTAAATTTCACACAGAATTTTTAGAGCTTCTTAAGCTAACATTAAAATAACCCAACAAAACAAAAACACCATCCTGGCAACCTTGCCTTTCAGACATAAACATACATGATACGAAACTTAAATACCACCCTCAAATTTGTTTCCATAATTTGATGCAAAATTTTATAGGAAGTACATGTCCAAGAAAATCTTTACTTCTGATGTATAGCATTATGTCACTGGAGGAGTGGTATTTTGAAGAACTTGATATCTAGGTACCGTCAGGCTACATGAGATACATTTGCTGTAGCCATAACACTGAGATTCAATACCTTAGTTAATTCTTGGTGGCAAAGGCAAAAAGTACCTTGACACATACAATTTACATGTACTTTTAAGTACAGCTCACTAGGTTGCCTTTCCTGTTGTTAGCACCTCTTTGTTGGGACAGGGGTGCTTTCATATTCTCAGAGGCCTTATTTTATCCAGGCTATCCCTTGAAACCAGCACTTGTGCTTGCCTGTGGCAGCCATGTTGAACAGTAGCTTGCTCACTTTCTAATCAGGCTGTGTTCTTCTTAAAAAACATTATTTAGCCTTAAACTGAAAATAGTTTTCAATTTCTAAAATCAGATATATGTAATTCACTTCGAGCCATCTTTATTTTCATTATGATTATTCAGCATTTCTCAGTCAAGTGCTTTCTTTATTGAATGACAAAAAAAATAACGGCCTTTTTTTCAGTTTTAAAAATCTGAAACAAATATTGTAGACTGTCCTTATTTCTGGAATTTTAGGTATAGTTTCAGTTCCTTGTCAAGGAGTGGGCCAAGTAGCATATGTTAAAGTGTCTAAGGGCCTCCTCTGTGCAAGTATTGTTTGTAAGCTGTTGTGTCAGAAAATTGTTTATCCAAAAGGAGTATTATGTAGACAGAAAACAATGCAATGGAAAGATTTAAAGTTGAATAATTTTTCTGAAAAGCAATCAATTATTGTGGTCCACTACATATTTTGGTTCAGTTTATTTCATCACCATAATAAATTGTCCTTCTTGCTGTTAATTTAGGTGCAGTTACACCTTTTATTTGCATTTGATATCAGCTACATAATAATTGTTTTAAACGTTGCAATTTTTAATGTTGAAATAATGTGTTGGACTTCTGTACTTGAATTAAAATTTATATGAAATTTATGATGTTCACATTTGGTGTGTGGAAAAAAAATAAATTATTTTACACATCGTACTGTCACGATCTTATTTTGCAGGGTTCACTTTGCTTTCTCTAGCAGCAGGCTTTCGCCAGAGGCTCCAGTGCTTTGCTGAAAAAGAGGAAGGGTATTTAAGTGGCTTAGTGAAGCCTTGAAAAAAATGTGATTCCTTAGTAACTTCTGTCACATTTGAAAGCTGTTAAACTGTTAGGATTTCCTAAGAAACTCAGTGGGGAGGAAAGAAGAGGGGACTTGTTTAGTCCTTGTTTAAACTAAGTGGTTTATAAGACCAAGAGAAATATCAGTGTTTGAGATAGAATAATACAGTGTCATGCTGTTAAGGGGGTGATAATTAAGAAGTATTTGTACCTGTTAGCAGGAGAATTCTAGTCTACAGAGTGCTGAAATAGGCTTTATTTTTATTTTTGGAGTATTTTAAGATTCAGATTTTAAAAAAAAATTTCTAATGGAAGTCTGGTCCAATTCAACCTACGCAGAATTGGTATTGGTAGCTACTTAAGGGACTGTGGGACAAGGTGCACAAAGGTTGCATAATGTTAAAGTGAATGCCAGTAGGAGAGCTGTGAACTAAAGTACCTCCTTTTGTTCACCCAGTGTTCATTGACCAGTACTGTAGAAAGCCATGGGTGTGTAACATCCTTCTTGATCAGATTTCCAACTTGCTTCCATCTTTGAAGCAGTCTGGTGCAAAAAAAAAAAAAACACCCAAAAAACAAAACAAAACAGTTTTGCTACAAACTAGCAACTCCCATCATTATTAATACTAGCCTGGATCTTGGCAATAATTTTCAGTATTCTCAACAGGTGTGACTGTACAAAACCATTACCAGCTGTTTGAGTGTAATGAATACTGCCTTCAAGCCAGCCAAATACAACCCTCAGGTAGAATTTGTTTTGAAGAGCAAAGGTATAAGGAGAAAGCAACTGAAGCAGCAGTAGCACTCCGTAATTCAGGGCTTTTGAAGTTTATTTAGAACACATCATTAGAAATCTCTAATCGGAGTGCAAAATTGCGAGCATATTTTTCATGCATATAAAAATCTCACTGGAGCTTATTAACCTTTGAAAATAAACCACCATGTATTTCTTCTAAAAAGGCTGTGGCAGAGAGAGGACATGGTGTTGCATATTTTTCACATTACTGTTGCATAACTGATAAAAAGTAAATTAGTGTACCATCTTGTTCTGTAATTGGTGTAGAAACTAGAAGTCCCTCTGAAAATAGAGGTCGATTACTTCAGTGAAGCTAAACCTACTGCATTAAAAACTTGCCCTAAATAAGAAAAGGAGGTCCTTATTCTTAGTTACCTCTTTCATCTTGACTTTTTTTTTTAATTTTTTTTTATAATTTTTTTTAAATTTTTTTTTTTTTAATATTACTTCCATGTGGTTGGCGACAGATATGAAAGCCAATGCTGTGGAGAAAACATATTTATAGACAACAGCCTCTATGTTCCAACCCCACTTTTTTCATGGGGAATGAGGTGAGGGGAACCAAGAGCAAGTCACCTGGGAAATAATGGCATTAACGCACACTCTTGAGGCAGAACTAATCCCCAAAGAAGTCAGTTGTCCTGAGTCTTCTCTTCCAGTGAATTCCTTAACACAATTGCCATGTGTAACAACGAATGACTAGCTCAACATCTCTTCACACTATTTAGTGTTCAACTCGGTGGACAACCAGAGGAAAGAAAAAAGGTAATAATCTGGCAGTCTTAATTATAATTTTCCTGCACTTAGAAAGAGCCATAATAGGCCTCAAAACATCCAGGAAAAGGGAAGGTTTAAACCAGTCAGTCAGAGCTCCTTTTCTCTACCACTCAATAGTTCACCATACTAAGAAGGAGCCACCACAACTAGAAATTGTTCCAACTTGTCTGTGTCTAAATGTTCAGTTTAAGAGACAGAAAGAGTAAACCAGTTTACCCTGGTCACTACATAACAGGCTGCACCAATAATAACACCCTTAACACCCTCAGGAGACAGAGCCTGTGCTGCCATGAATGCACCACTCAAGCCACCAGGGTGGCACCTGGTATCAGGAATGGCACCAGCTGTGTAGGACCCAGCTAGAGGCAGGCATTTTCCAAAGATACACTGCAAAACTACCATGGAAAAGCATTTAATGATGCAACCACTGGAATTTTTAGGCTTCTAGAATTCAAGTAGCTGCTTATGGGAATCAAAAATCGCGCATACTGCTTGAAGGTGGGTGAAATTTTAAACACTTAAATATCTTCCAAAAGATCTCCCTCAGGCCTTAAATGTTTTTTCTCCACTGACAGGGTTTGTGGCTGCTATTGACTTAGTTACCTGCAGAGGGAACTATTCACTAGTGTATGAAAACCAAATTCATGCAAACACAAACTGGTCCCTGCAGCAGTAGCGCCCTTCTGTCCCAAATCCTGATGTTTCCCTTGCTCTGCTCTACAGATTAAACAGCAAAGGAAGGGAAGAACAATTCTTCCCATTTCCCACTGTCTTTTCACAAGCAGAATTTAGTATTTGCAAACACGTTCCTAGGGAAGATGAGTAGTAGGTTGGATTCAGACTGATGAGGGAAGAGACTCTTCCCTACTGTCCTGGTTGGTTTGGGTTTTTTTGTGGCAAGAATCATTGTGTTGTTTGTAGGTACATAATTTAACATTGGCACCTTTAGTGTAATAAAGGCAGAATAACATCTATTGGAAAGGTGTGTCTGGGCAGGAAGCTAACATGATCAGTCTTTGAGGAATAAAGTGGGTCTGACTGAGGAGGTGCCTCAGAAACTTCAGTAGCAAGAAGAGCTTGGGTGCTTGCAAAAAAACAATAAACCAGTTCAGGATGCCTACAAGATGACACAGATTTGGAGGACCATACTACAAGGTCTAAGTGCAAAATTTACTTTCTGTCCCCTTGTAGAAAACTGAAGGTCAAATTCTTTATGGAATCCAAAGAGATGTTTCATTTTTAATGCATTATTTTTAAGTCGGGGTAGAAGTATGTCAGCAGATGGTTAGCAGCTGGTTTGTAGTCCTAGCTTTCCAAGGAGGGGTGGTGAGTAGCTTTTACCCATGAGGTCTTAGGGTGAAAACTGATCACAGGAAGACAGATTAAAGGATTTGGGTTTTTTCTTCAAACTAAATAAAAATGTAAAAAAGACGCCCCAAAAACTCACTCCCACTATCTACAGCAACATTCATGAGAGAAAGCTACCTGAATGTTCTTTAACACTAAGCTTGTATTTTGATGAAACTTACACTACTTGTTTTTCCTTAAACACCCCCCGTCCCCCCTGAAATGATATTTATTTTATCCATTCATCCTCGTCAAGGATTTAAGCTATGAAAGGGGTAGATTAAGGCCAGAGGAAACAGTCATACCACCCAGGTTGTCCAGTACTACAAACACATCACATATTTCATATATGCCCTTGGAGCAAACCCAGTAACAGCTGATGAAAGCACATCTTCCAGAAAGGCATCAAAGTCCACAAGATGCTGAATCTTGCTACATAAATTGGATCAGGGTGTCCTAGCTTTAAACAGACACGGTACTTTATTGCAAATATACTTGATTTTCTCCCACATATTTCCTAAGCTGTTAATATCTACTCTGGCTTTAAGCTTAAGAAATTTTCTGTGCTACCTACCAGCTCTACATACAGGTAATAACTATCAGCTGTATTTTCCTGCTTTTCTGCAGCACCTGGTGACATTTTTCTAATATTTAAGTAACTAGTGAATAACAGAATATTGCTATAGGGGGACACCAGCAAGCTGCGAAGCAGGTATGGAGTTCAACTCTATTTAGCTCTGGTGAACTTGCACAACAGAGCCCACAAGCTGGTCCTGTGATACAGCTGAAATGGTGAGAGCTGGGCATCAGCAGAGCTCCCCTGATCTTGACCTGTAGGAGGCACATGACCTCCAGTTTGCAGGACCCCAAGGGCTCAGCTGCTGCTCCCGAGATTCTGGGAGGAGTGAGCTAGGTGCTCCCACTGGAAAGTTCAGGGTAAATGTGGATACAAGGATTCCCAGGGCAGTATGTCTGTCTACCTGAGAAAGTCAGGGATCATCTGGACAAATACGTGTAGTAAAAAATCTAAAAACGCAAAATATTTTCATCCCACTGTAGAACAGGAGTTCTTCAAGAGGATCAGATGTTGTCATTTGTGTAAACAATTCTCATTTAGGCTCTTCTAATGCTAGGGGTAAGAGGCACATAATGCACCAGTCTAGTTAGGGCAAGCATTTAGTGAACTCCGGAATCTCGCTTTTCTGGACAGAGCTAGTGAAGGCACTAACACCACAGTCTTTGGGAAGTTCAATTTCCAGTTTTCTTTCCCCATATTTCCAACCCCAATAAAATCAAGTAGACCGAGCTGGTTTTAGGGCTGATCAAAAGGCTAGCAGAAGATTCCTGCTGTAGTAGAGAGTCTGCTGAACGGTTACTGTCCTACCCTAGAATTCTTTGCCAGTAAAGTAAGTCTGTCTGGATTTGTACTTGTTAAATACATTTCAATTACACATTATACCAGTATTTTATAATGGAAAGAAGCCACTCTCCTGTTCTGGTATGATTTCCCTTTTTCTAAGCTATTCTTCCTTAAATTTTCAGCAATTTGCTGAGATAGGGAGAATACTGGATTACTGGAAGAAAACTGAAAGAAAGCACACTTGTGTATTGAGCATTTCTTTAATGCTAAGCCTTCCACATCCCTTCCTCACTCTGTACTAGTTCTACAACTTGTCTGCTCCAGGAAGAAGTGAATAGATGTTCAACTTCATGTCAATATCTTGCTAAAAAACTTTATGAAGGATTTTGGGAAACATTTTTAAAATTCCACTTTAAATGAAATTTACTCATACTCTTGGCAGTTTAGCAGTTCATTTAAAAAAAATAAAAAAAGCAATTTAATTACTGTTGTACAAGAGGGAGTAGCAGATAATATGAGAAAAGTAGGGATAGAGATCTGAGTACCAGTAGGCATTTTTAAATGCATTACATGGATAATTGTTTCATAACTTTTGAAAACTTGTTGGATTGTTAGGATTCATAATGCTTGGATAAGCAGATGTTTGACTATAAAAGAGAATATCCTACCCAAACAATCTAAGTCAGTGTAGATAAGACTCAGATATATTACAGCTTCTGAAATTGAACTATGATCGGCTTTTTCAGTATATTGCATGTTTGATCTTTTTGGCCTAATTTCCATGTTAGTTCAGCAGGCTGTATCTCATGCTGTACTGCCTTTCTCATAAGCTTTATAGAGATTCTCCTCATGTCGTTGCTTCTTCATCACTCTGTGGGCCTTGCTTGGCATTTCTTCCCCCTCAAATATTTTTCTGTGTCATAGATGCATTGAATATTTTGGGTTGGAAGTTGATAACCTTTCAAAGGTTATCTAGTCTACCGTTGTTCTGCATTGAGCAGGGACATCTTCAACTAGATCAGGTTGCTCAGCACCCCATCCAGCCTGACCTTGGTCATCAATTACTCTTCTGAAATAGGCTTCAGTCTACTACTGTATTTAAGTGAAAACTATTTAATACTTTTCCCTGGTCAGCTCATATTGTTTTTTCTTTAAAAAGAAAACCCAAACCCAGCACAGTCCTCAGCCAAATCTATTCTGATTCTTTTACTTAAACCAGTGCTGACTTCTCTTAGTTACACTGTTTTGCATCATGATATTCTCTCATGTATTTCCAAATTGACTATGTGCATCCTTAAGGGTGCTTTTGAGATAAGGTACCAGAATATCACTTTGCATATGAATTCAGCATCACTAGCACATGGGCTCCTGCCAGCTCACCTGTGTCTGTCACTGGTTATGTTTTCTCATATCCTTAACAGAGCCTGCAACAGAGTGCTGTTGGAAGCTTACGTTACAAAATTCTGCTAAGTATCAAATGTAATCTCAGTTCTTTTCATCATGAGTAATCTTTCACAGATGTTGTTTTACAAAGGGACAATTTGATGCATCTGCCACTTCTCTAATTCTTTGGCAGGAAGATACCTACTCAGTGGAAAAATGGTCCCATGTGATCAGTGCATGTATTTTAATATATGTTACAAACTGGTACTGTGGTAGTACAATATGTTTGTAGAATTATTTAAAGTAATATGCAAACACAATTGACTAAGCATCCCAGAGAAGTTTCAGTGGTCATTATCTGGTCAATTCTGGGAGATGCAGGGAGTGAAGGATGTATAAAACAAACTCAGGCCAAGGTAGCCAAAATCTCTACTAAAAAAGAAGTAGGGTATTGCAAGAAGTTAGAAGTGGAGAGGAAGTATATGAAAGTTCATAGTTAAGTTCGACTCCAGGTGGCAGAGGTATATTGGGTAAAAATCCCCAAAGTGAAGAACAACTTTCTAAAATGAGATTTCAAACAGAAAAACTCAGACTGTGCAAGCCCAGTTCACTGCTAACACTCTCAGGCTGCATCCCCTAACCCGAGACACTCCCAGGTTTCCACAATGTCAATGTCAACTGCTCTCACCAAAAAGCTCTTGCTGACAACAGGAATCCCTCCTCCAGAGAGCTAATTTTATGAAGGACCATCAATCATAACAGAATTTGCAACAGAAAGAAATGGGTATTTAGTTTTTGTAACCTTTGTTCCTGGAGGTGGTAGTCAATTGAAGTGTTTCAAAAGTAGATGCAGGGTTATGACAGCGGGGGAAGATCTTTCCTGCTAATGGAAGAGGGGAAACTTAACTGTGATGACCTTTCCTTCACTGCAGGTTTCCCTTCCATCCTGCAGAGCTTCACCTACCTGAGCTGTCCCTGCCACACTGTCAGTGCCTTTGCAGTCTCTTGCTGAGCCTGGGCAAGAGCAGCAGAACTCTCTAGGTCCGTGCTATGTCTCATACTTTCCTGCATGTCCAGTCAGTCAGAGTTGGACTTTTGTTTTTAATATACAAATTGGGAAGTGAATGCACATTAAGATGCATTTTCTGGGGGACTCTGCATTTTCATTCATTTTTAGTTTCCAGTCTTTTTGGACATACCTGATGCTCCTCTATGCCCAGAACTGTTACATTTGGACACCAAGACCTGCTTAAACACAGTCCCTGATGCACCACAGAGTTCAGAGAAAGGAAGAGAGAGGTTTCAAATGTCTGACTGCAGGAAAGGCTGGGTGTCCAGGAGTTGGGATAATTCTAGATCCCCCTCTGAGCAAGATAACACAGACAGCCTGAAAAGCCCTTGCCAGCCCTCAGGGTAGGGCAGCCTCTCTAGTTGTACTGCAAAGTTAGCAGGAGAGAATCAAAAGGACTGTAAACAAGTAACATTTAAAGCAAATGCCAGCCTAAACCAGAGGTAAATATTTGGTACATGTACTTGTCAACACACATGTCTAAAGTCCTGACCTATATGAGAAAATAAGTGCATTATTAGGGCAACAAAATGTCCTAAACCTGGAAGTGCTCCAGCCATCGATGAAAACAATTTGAAGTTCCAGGGCAGACAGTAACATTTTTTGGCTTGAAAATAAGAAAAAAATTACCTCTGAGGAAAAATGATCCAAAACAAAGATATTCACATAGAGTTCAGAAAAATTTCAAAGGGATTGTGGTTCTAGAGGGACAAGTGTTGGACAAAAGATTATGAAAGCTAAACATGAATATTTGGCTAAGCATTAATTTAATAAGGGATAAAGAGATAAATCTACAACTATTTAAATTCAGAGAATAATAATGTTACTGGTGCAGCAGACCTTTTTTCTTTTGTTGTTTTTGTTTTTCATTTTTGTTTGTTTGTTTGGGGGGGTTGTTTGAAAAAAAAAAAAAGGCACTGAAAAGTTTATTTTCCAGTAGATGAACAACAAAATTTTGGAAAGCAAAACAAAGACACTGATTTCTTACATATCCCATTGAAACATTAAAGCCAGTTCTTAACCAAGTCCTATCTGAATCAGATATTAAAGTCTTGAGCAATTAAACTATAACATAAACAAACAAACAAGCAGAAGCTTGCTTGTGACTTCTGTGTTATGTTCTTCCAGAAATTTCTACTGGGGATTAGAAGGGTCACACCACATGCTGACTTGTGCTGTAAAGGCCCATTACACCTCAGCTGGGAAGAATGTGAGGGCAAGCCTGACAAGGGAAAAGCCCATCTTCTACATTTGCAACCAGCACAGCTTTAAAACCTTGTTACCATGAAACTGAATTTCTGATATGACTGCACTATCCCTATCAGAATAAATACTGATGGAAATCAGGGAAAAAAAGTCACTAGCTCAAGTTAGGCTTTGAAGGGAGCCGAGCCCAGTAATAGCATTAAAAGCAGCAGTTATGTGAGAAATAAAACATGGTATCATAATGAATCCTTGTATGTGCAAGGTACCAGACTGAGAGCAATATGTGAGATCATATTATTCATATCAGCCAATGATGAAAAGATGGCAAATGGCAATTTAAATTTACAGAGACAATGAAGGCTCTGATTGTTCAATTAACTTGCAGCTTTATGAAATAATAGTCTGATTTTTTAATGCTGATTATTTTTATCTCCAACTTTGCAATACCTGATACTAAGTGAAGAGTTTTAAAGGCTTTCAAGGAACAGATTCTCATGTGAATATGAGCTTATTTAATATTCTTTTTTTCCCCCCACAAACTACTTATTCATACTGTCATAACCAAAGACACTCACTGTGATAACTTTTCAGAATAGATTTTCACTAAACAAAGCCTCTGTTATGCAACTAAGTAATCAGTTTTTACAAGTGAATATCTATCACAGAAGGATGACAAGACTGGTCTCAAGTCTTTCTTGTGTTTGTTCATCTGTGATGGACCAGAGGCTGCACTCAGTAGAACACCTCCAGAGCCAAAACTCAGTATCAAATGTTACAAATAACAGCTGGTTTTGAAAGATGTGCACACCTACTAAACCTCAGACATATGCTTGTATTTCCATATCCTGAAATGTCCAGGCAAAGGGGAAAGAAGCAAAGCTTGGCTGAACAATGATTTTTTTCCCTGTTGTTGAAGACAAGTCTATCTGAGAAAGCCGAGGGACAGGACAGTGCCAGCAACATCCTAACCTATGCAGTTGAAACCCAGGGCACAAGGAAGGGTGCTGCTCTCCCAAGCAGGGGCCTGAGGTGCTCTCATTGCCAGATCTCCAAGGCAGCCAAGGGCAATTCCATGGAAATACCTGGCTTAGTGGGAACCTCAGGGGCAGCAAAGGGCTGTAAATATGCAAAAATTCCCAGCTACACAGTGAATTTCAGCATGCTTAAAAGGTAGGGATTTGGCTAATTTCCCGTTTTAAAAGAAATTGGGACTGCCTTTCAAGGCACTAAGGCAGCCAGATCCTGTCAGTTCTCACTACATTTTGAATAACTCCCTTGCTTCTCTCCAGCAAAACCAACTTGTTACACTGCTGTTATTTTGAACCAGGGTCTCAACACCTGGGCACATAAAATGATTTTTTAAAAGATTAATTTAAAAAGTAGTAATTCTAACACTATGGCTAAGATATTCATTGGATGGAGAAAAAAAAAATAAAGCCATTCTAATTATTGGACTTAACTGGCCCAGATGAATGAGCCATAATTTTGCAGTAGCCTGGGATGTGAGAAACCAGGCATGTGCAGGTGCTGCAGAGCACCTACCTTTGTGCTCAGTGCCAGCTTGTGCCAGTCAGGAGAAGGAAGCAACTCCAAGGGGCAGACCTACAGCACCAGCACCATCTCCGGTGTCTCTTCCCTCTCAGATATTTTCAGGAATACTTACACAAGCCAGAAGGATTTCATTGATATATTTTAGCATAGACACTGCAAATTCAGCCTTTACACATAGATAATCTTGACTAGTTCTGGCTCTGCACCCTTAATAATTTACCTCCCCTTCTATGTTTGTAGTCTGCTGTAAATGGATTACCAAAGACCTATCCACGCTGTTGTACTCTGATGGACAAAGCCTACCCCTACTTCTTTTCCTTTCCCCAATTCTCAGTCCACTCTCCTCAGGCTTGAAGCACATCCAGTTGTGGAAGAAGTAAGCCACTGCCGGAGCACAGAGGAATTTACCCATGAGATGTGAGCAACAAGGAAAGATGATTAAGATTGCTTTCTGTGACAGGGTCAATCCTGTGGTATTTTTCTACTTCTCCCCAAGTCCCCACTAACTCATTAAGGTAATAGGAAAAGATCCTTCCAGCCTGATGGATTCATCCCAGTGTTGACAGCCATGTTTAATGGTGGAAGCGTCCTATAGTCTAAGTAATATTGCCACTGTGGAGGCATTTCTCTGGCATCACACTTACATAATCTCAGATCACTTATGCAATTAAAATAGACTAAAAAAATGGGTTCAAAACAGGTGGTAAGACAGAGGCTTGTTCTCTCTCAGGGAAGAATTTCATTGAATTAAACTGAATTCCCCACAGGCAACACACTCATATTTCTGACTGATTCAACCTTCTTCTTTCAGTGGAAAAAGAGTGTAAAGGAAGTTCGGCAACAAAATTGCTGGCATTGACTTCCGTGAGATGGTATTTCAATGTTGAAATTTAATTATTGGCATTGGATTAGAAATATGGTCTTTGATGGGCGTTTCCCCTCCCAAAAAAAGGGGAAAGAAACAGATATTTTAAACTTCTGTCTTCCTTATTTCATGAAAAAAAAAAGTTTTAGGAGAGGCCTACTGGACAGTATTTAAAAACACAGTATAATTTTTATCATTGGTCACCATGTGTTCAGAACTAAGTAGCAAAATAGTAAGTAAAACTTTAAATAGTACTCAGTTTCAACAGCAATAATTTGTCAAATGTTTGCTACATTAGGAAATGGATTAAGTCATTAAATCACAGCCTTTTGATACACTGAGGGAACACCATCTCAGTGTATACAAGAATGCTAAGTCAAATTCATATTATTTACACATAGAATGGCAACCAGAAGATGGAGGAGCTCAGTCATCCCAAATCACTCAGTGTCACTCTGAAGTACTTTACTGTCAAGGGTCATGCTTAGCATGACAGAGGCACTAATCTTACCTGCACAGCACCACAGTATGTCACTGAGGACAAATGGGGTTTGTGCAAGATGGGATTCAGCATGTGGGGAAAAGGATTATGTGGTAAACTGGCAGACAAACTGTCCTGTTGGGTAGCTGCAGCATGCTGGCTGTGCATGGAGTGCAGGATTTGCTGGGGACCAGCTCTGCAGAAGGGTACAGGCAGGCAGGCAGGTCAGGGGCATATCCTTGTGGTGATGGCACATATGGGCTTAGGTGAGAATTGGCCAACACGTCAAGGGAAGTGTCTTTCTCCCTGCTACGTATCACTCAAAGCTGCACCTGGAACAGTGTCTGGCTGTGTTTCCTCCAGCACAGGAGAGAGGGAGCTCAGTGGAGAGCTACTGTGACAGTCAAGCACAGAAGCACACAATGAATGGAGAGCCGTGGAAGGAGCTGGGTGTGCTCAGCCTACAAAAATGCTGAGGGAGGACCTGATGGCTGCTACCACCACTAGGATGGGGAGGGCTGGACAGAAGACAGGCAGACTCTTCTCAGAGATGCACTGTGAAATGCAAGGAGCAATGGTTATGGGTAGGAGCAAGGGAAATTCAAAGTAACCTTTCTTTGCCTGATTTGACTTAGATGTTGGTCATATTGAAGCGAGTGTTGGACTAGAGACCTTCAAAGGTCCCATCCAACTTGAATGAGGACATGAAACTAGAAAGCACACAGGAGAAGCCAAACAAAGTCCATTGGTTGCCTGGATGGATGATGGCAAAGGCTGACCAGGCCCAACATCACCAGAAGATAACCAAGTGGGGAAATAAAATGTTTGTGAGATCAGGAAGGCCTGAGATTGAATGATGTCCTTGCATCCTACTCTGCCATGAAGCCGTGGACCAGAGAGATGGGAAATTTGCCCCTCCATTCAAGCATACCTCCCGAGGTTGCTTCTGAAGTACAAAGGATGTTCAGCACAGCAGGAATCGTGGCAATGTATGTGGGGTTGTCTCATGTAACATCTTGACTGCATGCACTTTCCTTTCTGTCCTCCATCTTTAAAAACCTCTCTAAACTCTGTATGAATTACATAAATAGAATATATTTGTTTGCTTTAATCTTAATCTGGTTTGAATTAAAATGAGTCTCACAATGGTTAAAATTAAGACACCATACAAAATCACAACTGTGTGGTCCTTCTAATACATCCAAAAAGGTACAAATTGTATCCCTACCTAACTGCTCCAGGGGGTGAGGAGTTGGTAACATCGTAGTGCTGGTGTTTGTGTGGAATACTCTGTGGAATTTTCCATTGAAAGGCATAATGTTGAAAGCTGCAAGGGTGTCCTTGCAGTAGGCTGACATGCCAGCAAGCAGTGCACCTCAACCCTGAAGGTCTGGAGACCTGTACCATTTTTTGTAATAACCTGTTATGGCTTGGTGACAACTTGGGGTGAGGAGAAATCAGCTCATATTTTTCATTTTAGTATGTCCAGCACACACATTAGCTTTTCAGAGCAGTAAATTTTTGAGATCAAGCCTGTGTGTAGGAGACTTGGAGAGGTCACTTTTGAGTCACATCACAATATTAATTGCATTTTATTACACTACAATTTATAGCAAATTATAGTACAGGTCTTCATTTAGAGGGCATAACTCAAATCCAGTTTCTTTGTTCAGAAGGTGTATCAAATAATATTTGAGATGACCAGAAAAAAAAGGAAAACTGTGAAGTGTTTAATGATTTAAACACAGAATAACAGCAGAGCCACAAGCTAGAATAAAAGAAGTTAAAATTATTTCTTTGGTCCTTTTTACATCTCCTGAAACCATGCCTGGCCAGGATCCCAGCATGATCTCACAGATGCTAACAAAAGACTCAATCTAACATATGCAATTATGTCTTTTATTAGATACATTGAAGTATTGTATAGATCATTATTGATTTGCATCTCAGAGAAAATGTCTGTCTTTTACTGTGGAGATACAATGAGGCAGTTAAAATATTTTGGACTTGATTTAGCAGTTCTTAGCTGTTTTCAAATAAGCACCACTGGGGAGCTGCCACAGTAGAGGTTTCTCTTTTTAGGAAGCACAGGAAACCTCTAAAGATGCTCATGGAGGAATCAAGGCATCTAATTCTGTTCCCTTTGTAAGCCAAGTCACCTTCCTCTCAGAAGAGGACCACTACTGTTCCAGTTGTTATGGCAAGGGTTTGTCCCAGAGCTTAGCTCTTCTGAGTTAAGACTTTCTCAGATTTTGAAACCAAGGTTTACTCATGGCCAGTTTTACTCGTGTGCTCTTCCTGAGACCACTCACGAAGTTATGTAACTGTTTATTCACTGAAATTCACAGGAAGTAATCTTGACACCCCCCCCCCACTTTACTAAAACAAAGAAGTAGCCTATTTGCTAGCACTTTCATCACTGATTCAAACTGCAATACCACCAGCTTTCATGAACTTGTTGAAACTTTTTGTCAGGGAGTTTACTTTGAGCTCTGACTGATGGAACTAAGAAAACCCCTCTCTAACCAATTAAACAATGTTTACCTACTGACACTAGTTACAAAGGAAACTTGTAAATATGTCTCAGGGTACTCTGGATTCTCAAAAATCAGGAGACAAATTTTTATCAAGCATGCTGTATATTATTTTATTGTGATTTAAAGTGTCATCTCAGGAGTTCGTAATACTGCAGTAAGTGCATAACTGCATTATTTTGAGGCTTACTGCAAGGTTCAATGTTTACTTTCAGGTGATTATGAAAAAGTTATAAACTGCACGGCTTGATGAACACAGGAATTGCTGGAAATTTTCCCTTCATTTAGTTTTCCTCCCACCCTTCCCAAACCATCTCTGTTCATCTCTACAAGTTGCCTGATCAGAGTCATCAGTCAAATCTAACAGCAGAGACACACAGAGAAGTTGCCAGGCGCTACCTGCCTTGGTCAACAAGGGCACTGGTTCAGACCTGCCAAACCCATGACTACCTTCAGTCTGTTCCCAAGGAGTGGTTGGCCACCACCAGGCCTGCTCAAGCAATTCTGTCCATCTCATCTCAAGCAGTGGCTCCCACTTTCTTAGGGGAAACTGTGGAGACTGGGAGTAATGGTATATCAGGTTAGCTGTTCTTCAGTGCATTCTCTTCCTTCATGACTTCTTCAGCTTCCCCACTCTACGACTGGATGTGCCCCTGCCTTTGTACAGTCAAAAAGCCCCCAGGGTCTGGAGTATTTATTTGCTGCTCCAAAACTCTCACATGTGGCTCATAGCCTGTTCCTGGCGGGCCCAGGGAAACTGACAACCTATCCTGGATAATTGCCGAGGCTCCTTTGTTCCAGGGGACTTGCTATCAATCTCATTTATTGGCGCAGCGCAGCACTGTAGTGCTGTAAAAAGCAGTAAAAGGAAAGCCGCTTGGATGGAGTTACCTGAAATATGCTTTTCAGCTTGTTTCTGTACTCCTGTTCACTGCCTGAATGTATCCTAGAAGCAGCAGTAGCAATTTCATGCCACTACAATCCCATTTGCACTATGTGCCCCCAATATAATATCCCCAATATGATGTCCCCTTCCTCTGTTTCCCCTGACTATGACAAATGCAAAAGTAGAATTCTTACCAATTTCACCAGCATTCTATATTATCAAATGGTGGGGGCTGATGATACCTCAAGTGAACAAATTTTAGCTGTAGTTACATTGCATGACTCCCTCAGTACTGATGTTAAAATCCCAGATTCTTCTGTGCATGCGAGTGTTCCTTCCTTCCCATCCATGACTGGCAGCATAAACCACAGCAAGACACAGACACCGGCGATTTTTATCTTACTTGGCGTTATATAATGCCTCCCGAGCCACACAATTACTTGCACGCACGTAAGGCCTGGTGGAATACACAAAGTAGAGCCCTAAGTACAGGCATGCCTCCAACAGACTTGATGTCCTGTGAAATCTGCTGCTGCTACACCAACCTTTTCCAGTGCAGACATCAAAAGAACTGCAACATGCTGGAAGCCAGCTGGGAAGAAACACTGCTGGCATATAACCAAAGCCAGGACAGGAGAGGATGGAACAGCTCTGGCTAAAGTAGGTGGCAGAGAAAGCAGGAGTGATGCTGGAGCAGGATGTCAATGGCTGTCCACATGGGCCCAGATACTCAGCATCTCTTGGGATGAGGGGCACAGTGAGCATGGCATAATTCGAATGAGTATTTACAGTTAATTAGTAAAGCAGATGAAATGGAATGAGAAGATCCCATCTAATCCTCTTTGCAAATAAGCTTTTTAAATATGTAAAACTTGTATGTGATTTCTAACATTCAGATTTAAAAGAGTTATTTCTGATGAAGTTCTATTAGTACACTCAAAAGAAACTTAGTCATGATGAATCCGTGCAAATCCAGCGTGATTCTCCTGCTGCTTAGTATTAATGGGCAACTATGAATTCAAGTAAGTTAAAATTGAGTTAAGGGTCATTCTTTTTGGAAAAAGAACCCACATTTAGGAAAGATGTGTATTTTTCAGTAGCACAAAAACTGTTAAAACTGTCCAGGGTAGTGCAGCTGTCATTTCAGATGAAAAAACCATCATCTCAACAGTCATCTTCAAAGAAAGGCTGCACATGTAAACAACTAAAATATGTTTTTTCAAGCTGAGGTCTTTATATTTGTTGCAGTTTGTCAAATTCAGTTAAACTAATAATGATTATAATATGGCACTAAGATAGAACTTAAATGGCAAGGTTAACAGTAACTCCATTTTTACACTGGCCAGCATCTTCTATAAAACAAAACGATACTGTCCAGTGGGAGTCCAACCTGCAGCAAACTCCTGTTTAGGGTTTGTGTGTTTTCACACTTTGTTCAGCAGCAATGAGGCTGAGGTGAGGCCAGGGAAAAATAATAAAATACTGCAGCCTTCTCATCCACAGTGCATCTTATGACATTATCAGAAATGCCAGTAAATGGTATTAATTTTCAAGTTTGCCTTCAATAAAACAAAATCAACAGAATTCCTTGGCATCTGATTTTTTTTTTTTTAAATTGTGTTTACTAAGCAACAAGTTACAAATTAAGCTTAGCTAAGTTTTGCAGAGATGAGACTTCCAGGAACCAGACAAATTCTGCATTTGACTGTGTTCTTTGCTTCTTTTGCTCTCTGGAGGGAAGTGATGGTGATCCACATGGTTATCAAAAAAAAAAGTCTTCATAGAGCGGCTGAGCTGAGGACCTCATATTTGTTCCTTCTCTCTGCCTATCCCTTAACAGCTGCATAAATAAATGCTTTACACACTCATTCATACAGGCTCTTTCGTTGAGAAACAGAAAATGAAAACCTTAAATGAAAACCTAAACACTCAGGTTTAAGAGAAGGGGTATGATGTTGCTGAAAACTTCCCCCATCAGTTTTATGCCATAGCCATTGGAGGTCTTAGGTATTAAAAGTTTCACATAAAACCTGAATGCAAAGCATTTACTATTGCCACTCTAATAAGAGCTTCATGAAAATGTTCAAAACCACTGACTTTCTTCCTTGTGTGAGAAGAAACTTCACATTCACCAACAAATTAACTTCCCCTTTTGTAAGACTTGTGTTTAGATATATCCAGATAAATTTCACTTATAAATTGAAGGAAATGCCCCAACAGTGCCGATTTTAGTCATGAAAGCTGCCATGCAGCAACTAATGAAGAAAGCCAGACATTTGCCTCCTGTAACTGAGTCCTCTGGTCCCAAACACAATTCTAAACAGCTTCAGTTTGACAGACCATTTCCACGTAAAGCAGAAGAGACATGCGAACATACCTTGCTCTAAACATTTCCCTCTCCAGCATTTCCCAGAAAATGTAATTCAAACAGGCACCAGATCTAGCAGACCAGATTTCAGGCAAAATACAATTTGCATTTAAATCAGCAAGAGCTACTGGTGACTAGCAAGCAACATGTACTTATTAGCGTCCTAACAGAAATGTGTATTTTAAAACAGATGGTAGAAGCTGAAAGAAAATTGAATCACAAAATAAGATCATTAACATAAATGCTTCCTCTTCTAATCAGCTACCACTGTGTTACTATCAACTATGGTGCTGGGGAATATAATTCATTTCCTCATCGCAGAATGTAAATTGTTTCACTCCCTGCTTCCCCCTATGCCCCATTTGCACAGGCACTTTTTTTCTCCTTAGTGTTTCCCCTACTTAGCCAAAAAATTAGTGGACCTTTTCTTGTCTTCTCCCCTTCCCATTAGTAGTATTCCCTGCGCCTACTGAAAAACATCCTAGATTTAGACAGAGGAGGATATTCTGGGACAACATTTCAGACTCATTTCTCCACATAGCTACCTCCCACACCAGAGCCCAGCCTTTCAGGTGCAGGCATAGTAGCTGGGGAAAACAGTTTCAAAAGTACAATTATGAAACAAGAAAACCCAGAGCACAGTCATTCCATCCCTCTCGGTTACATTCATAGTTCTCATTTTACATAGCAGGTAAACAACCAGTAATTTCACCTCAAACCACTCAGCTAGAAACAAGCTGTTATTCTCTCCTTCCCCATCACCCTTTCTGTAACCAGAATTTAACCACCAGTTTGACAATATCATGAACCAGAACATCAGTTAGAATGCTCTTCACTGGCAATGGCTGTGAGAACTCATTGCTGGTATGCAATACAGGCATGAACTGGAGTCCCAGCAAAACCCAGTCATTACAGGAATCAAGGATGCTTAAAGTATGCTAGCATAATACAAGGATTGTCAAAGCTACCTCAAAAAAAAAAAAAAAAAAAAGAAAAAAAAAAGGCACATAAAAGTGGTATTCCCTTACCTCACAGAGCTTTCAAAAGCATGCATCCATCATAAATCCCCCAAGTGCAATAAGCACATACTCCTCTGTGCCTTCTTTATCTTGAGGAGCACAACAGCTGAGTGCAGGGTCCTGCCTACCCCTTGCTCAGCTGTAAGCTGTTAGACCTGCCAGATCCCTGCCCAGGTCCCGACCTGCCCAAGCCCCAGCTGACAGCAATGGGTAACTTGTCCTGTAGGATCCCCGAGGAAGTAAAATTTCTTTAGTGCTGAGGACCTGGCATGGTGCTCTTTTTCTCTTACAGAAGTAGCATGTTCCTGAGATTATCACAAAGTTCCCCAAAGGGCTTTGTGCAAGAGGGCTGCTGGGCCAGAGCTGCATGAGCGCTAGGTGTGTAATTTCATTTTAAGCATGCCTGAGCCAAAACACTGTAAAACTGTTACAGGCATTACTTTAAAGTCCTGGGCAAGGCAATCACTGATTTTGCTCATTTCCAGTGTAATTCACAGTAACTGCATAGGATTTTGATCTGCAGTAATTTAAATAGACTGCAACAGGCCATGGAATTTGAACCACAAGCTTTTGTTTTTCTTTCTAACATTAGCTGCTGCAAATATTGCAGCAACCTAGAAATAAGATTTCATATTAAAATTCTCACTATAGTCACTTTTCTGATCTTCTAGGTTGAAGGATTAAAGCTAAACACGTGAGCAAGGACAAAAGATTAGGCATATAACGTTGCAGGCACAGGGCTGAGTTGCAAAATCATTACCACCTTACCCTACAGCAAGTTATCGTCAATTATTTATACATAGAAAAGAAATTGCTACCATTATATGTAGAAATATCCATGTACGTGCTCTCCCACATATAAAAGAACAAAACTTCTACCTATTATTTTCCCAGCTGGAAGCTAATCCACGCTAAATTTTGCTGCAGTGCTGAAGATTTCTGAAAAGCCTCACAGATAATTGAGCTGCAGCTTCAATATAGAGGATCCCTCAGTAAGCAAAAGAGCATCATCCTCTGTGTGTCATAAGCCTTTTTAAAGCAGGAAGAAGATCAGGAAAAGGACGGATGAACCTGTTGAGAGGTTCTGACAGCATTAGTTCTCCCAGGAGTGTAACTAACTACCCTACAGTTTTGCATGGTTATTTCAAGGCCTTAAGAGTTAGGGAAGAGCGGCGTCACGCTATAAATGCCAGTGAAATGGAATACTTCTATTCCTGCAGCAAGCCTGTTTCTGTGGAGCTGTTGGTTTCTCCGTGCAGCTATTTCTATTGTGTTTGAGGTGAGCTAACAAGCTTTCAGTGTTGCAGGACCTACAAGACAGCTGCCTGCTTAATAAGGACCTGCACTAATTGTTCAGGCAAGCTCTCATCAGGCTCAGTATGGGTATAAACTGAATCTAGAATGGATTTTGGGTTTCTTCTGAGGCTTTTTAGCACAGTTTTGAGCCTTTTGTCCCACTGAAGTACTGATTAAACAGACCAGAATGACACATTTGTGGCATAATTGTATGATCTACTTTTCTATTTTGTTTTCAAAGTTCACCTGAACTTCTGAAATGGCATATTTTCCATTCTCTTCTTTTCCTGTTAGCTTATGTGACTGTTTCATGGCACGGTATTTGGAAAATGCTCATTTTATAAATGCTAGTATTTCAGTCATCTTTCAGCCCCCAGAAACAATTATAACACTGAATGTTGTAAAGCTGAGGCTGCTCACATACAGATGGCAAAATCTGTTGGTGTAGCAGGAAAGGAATGGTAAGTGTTTAATCCTACCAGCTGCTCTGAATGCTGTGCGTATGCAGGGGCAAGAAAACACATTAGGACCCTCTTCTTGCACAAAACTAGCTCTGAGGCCCCAGTTGTAGAAAGTTCAGCAAACACTTTCCAACTGTCTTGCTGAAACAGTCCAGTATCACCTGGAATCTCTCTCAATACCTTCTGATGAGGGATTCCGTCTTTCAGGACTGCAGTTTGAAGATTTCTCTAAGACTGAAAAGGTGGGGGAAACAATGGTAGAGTGATCTTGTTCTCTGTGAGGAGACCAGCTGCCTCCTCGGGGCAGATGTTGCAGTTCACTGCATGGGAGTTTCGCTGTGCTCACCTTTGCCAGCACAAGTTGACCTTTAAGACAGCTGGAAAGCAATAGCTCTAGAAACCAAACATCCGACAAAAAAAACCTCACCTTAAAAATCTGTCTCCTGCTTTTAATGAAGTAATACACAGGATGGAACAGAATGAAACAGTTGTTTACTGATCAAAACTGATTAGAGCCATGATTAATTGTTTTTGAAATCTAAACGGCAGGTTCATTTTTGGCTAAACAGAGGAAGAAGAGCAGTTGGCTCTCTCCTCTCAAACAATTATGATGGTAAATTTGATGTGATATCCCATTTTAAATGTTTTGCTTCCCCAATATCCTAAGCTGACACCATAAGAATAACTTACACTGCTCAGGAAATATTGCTGGACACAGCCTGTATCCTGTGCAGCTCAGGTCAGGAGTCTTCACTTCCCTGAGCACCTTGCTCCAACTGGAATTACCTGAAGAACCACTGCAGTTCAGTCTTTAGGCTAAGGTGTTAAGGCGAAATGAAGCATCTAAAACTAGGAGAGCAGATTTGTTGAACTGTGCATTTTCCGAGTGAATTGCTTTATATTGATATAGTACTTACTATTTTCACTTTTCTAAGCTTATGAAGTGTGACTGCCATTTAGCAGCACCTTGTTGTCCAAGGAAATGTGCTGTTGGAGGGATTTGTTACAGTAAGATGGCAGTCTTTGTGAAAAAAAGATAAGGCCCTTGTTCATCTTCACAGGATGTTTCAGGTAGGGACCATTCAGGGGCATTTTTTGTCACACAGGGATGCTTGAGATTGGTCTGCAAACCTTCCTGCATTGTAAAATGTCACTGCACACATCAATGCCGTTATTATAATTACTGCAGTTATTAGATTTATTCTTCCCATGTAATACAGAACGTGAACTGTATATGTGCTCACAGCGCAGCCATGGCTGCTACTCTGCCCCTTTCTGCTGCAAAGCAAGCTCTGTGCACTGAAGGCTGCCACCTCCTTTGTGGTGAAAATGTTATCAAGGCAAAACAAATGAATAGACCCTTTTCTTCTGGTAAGGCAGAGCCAACCAGACTGTCGAGACCATGGTGTAAAATTATAGTAATAGGATAATGGGAAAATTACAATCTGTGGAGAATGAAGTCTATTACTTCTATGTTTAACAACCCTGTGGAGAACAGAAACAGCTTTTCTGCAGAGAGATTTGATTTAGTGCCAAAAATCTGAATTTACACCTTAAAATAAATTGCTAAAGGTGGAGGAAAAATAACCTAAATCTTCTTGGGATCCTGTAGCAGAGTTAGGTCAATTTAGTACATTTTAACCCAGAGGTTGGGGAAAGAGTGTCTTATGTGTGAGTGAGTAAAGCTATGGATTTTGGTCCAAGTTAATGGAAAAGCTGGAGAGTTATTTAGCAAGGATAGCTGTTTTGGGTAATTTGTTTGGAAAATCTATAACACTGTCCCCCCCCCCTTCCAACTTCTGCTCACATGGGAGTTTTATTTTCTTCAAATAGATAAATGCAATCTGATTATTCTGTACAGGAATTTTTCAATAAATTCTGGAAGGACATTCATTATTTTGCATTTATTAAGGCTGCTTTTTTAGATTGTATTTCTAAAAAATAAGAATGAAACTGCATCAATTTCTGAATATCTGATCTAGTCTTACACATTTTGATATTTAGCTCTGAGATACTTAAAACACCAACAATATATTTGCATTTGATTTCTTTTCAGTTGAGACTCATATGTACGTTTTTAATATTGATGACACTGAGAGTGTGTTTCTTCATAGTACAACTAAAAGTAGCAATTACAATTACAATTACACAGGTTGCCTTTGAATTCAGTGCATTTGCTTTAGTTCAAAGGAAAGTCTGTAAAAGTGGTAGCTGCAGACATAGATATTAAAACGAAGCTGTTAAGAGGTACCAACCTCTGTGTTTCCGAACAAAAGCCTGTAAAGTGGTACCATCCAGGTCTGACAAAGGCTCAGCAGCTAAGTGGACCTGTAGTCTTTGAATAAGGATAAACTGAAGATCTTTTGCTGTGCATGTCTTTTCTACCAGTATTCATACAGGGAGATTGGCTTCCTGGTCTTGTTTTACAGAGGAAAACATTTACTTACAACTAGGTCTTAATCTACTGGGATACATGAAAATCGAGAAATCTATCAGTGGAAAATTCAGAAAGAAATTAATTCTGTAAAAGTTCTGTGACTGTAAACTGTTTGCCAACTTTGCCACGAACACTCCCAGCTCTCCCCACCCTGCTCGGGGAAGCAGATTGAGAAGCATCTTCAGGATGTGTCCAGAACTGTCACATCTTCGGTGATGGCTGCAGGGGTTTCAGTAGCTCTCCACTAGATGTCTGAAAGATCTTCCAGCAGAAGACATAAAATCCAAGCTGCCCCATGCAGACTGTGAGCATGTATTGGCCGCTGCAGTCTGTGACAGGTGTGACAGCGTCACTTCAGGAGAATGGCTCTGAGTGGGAGCCAAGGCTGCGCTTCGGTACAGTCACTAATGGGAGATATCTGAAAGCTATCTGAGTGACCAGCAAGATTTACTTCTGCAATGGTTTCTTACATTCAGTTGAAATGAAAACCTTGGAGAAGCCATGAGTGGCACTGAGTATAAACAGAGGTCAAGGTAGAGCGTTCTGTGTCTCCACTGAAAGAAGCCAGCTTTGAACAATAGTCCCTTTACCTTTTTTAGTACAGAGCTCCTCTTTATTTGCCATGAGTTGATAACACATCCACATCAGATATCACAAACCAGACTAATGCTGGAGAAGAGTGGCTCAAGAATAGATCCTGGGTTTTCAAAGATGTTTCACCTCCTGAGACCCATCACAAAGCCTCCTCAGCATTTCGGAAAATGCACTGCCTGATACAAAATGTGCGACAGCCAAACATCTTTATTGCTATCTGTTGGTTAGAATTAGAAAATCCTTGCCATTTGTTATCACTTAGTACAACTTTTAATAAGTGCATAGATAATCTAATCTTTTGGCCAGAAACTAATATGACTAATTACATTTTGTGATCTGCATTTCCCCCAGGGTCTCAGTATTTCCTGCTTCCTTCCCAAGCTGTAACATAAAACGACTTCTACTAGTTATGTAATTAGTTATTAATTTAAATAATACACAAACTATATTTTGATTTCTCTGGGGGACAAAGCATCACCATCTTTGGCATAGTGGAAAAAAACTAAGTTTTAAAAATTTAAATTTTAAAGCATGTGTTTATAGAAAATCAGCACTAGTGCACAAGTCAGGCTAGTTTTCACAAGTTTGGTGAAAATGTTTCAGATGTAAAGTTTATTTGTCTGTATTGTGCTTGTGTGGCAAAATTTTGGTAGCCAGGGCGTGCTACAGGGGTGGCTTCTGCGAGAAGCTGCCAGAAGCTTCCCCCATGTCCAGTGAAGCCAATGCCAGCCAGCTCCAAGACAAGACCCACCTCGGGCCAAACCCAAGCCCATTTGTGGTGGTAGTAGCACCTGTGAGATAAGATATATAATAAGGGAAAAAACCCCACCAAAATGATGAGGGAAACATTGGGATTGAGCCCAAGGGCATTTCTGTCACTTCGCAGTTTGCCCTAGGAGCCCAACATAATCCCAGGAGCCAGAGCTCTGCGAGGAATTGCAGCTCTGTGTGTCACACTGCAGTGCCCACTGCCACCCCTCGTCTTGGCCTGCCCTCTCACACTGGGTGAGCACAGATAAAATTACACCACAGGGTCTGCTGGAACCCAGGGAGTCTGACATCTCCTCTGAAAAACCTGCTGATGGGTTTAAGATTACAAAAAGCTTTGACAGCTCAGCTGTTATTAGTGGAAGAGACTCCGTGGTGTGCAAGGGGGCAGTTCCTCCCTTGAGTGACTCAGCGGAGGCAAATTCACCTCAACAACAGACCTGACCCCAAAATTTCAGTGACCAGAGAAGCTGCTTGTGGTTTTTTGGTTTTCATTGCTAGAACTGCCTAGCAGAGCTAAAAAGCAAGTTTCAAAACTCAGTTGAGAAGAAATCTTCAACAGAGGTGCCTTTGGTGAACATCTCCAGCCACAGCTTAAAGAATCTGTTTTGGCTGTTGTCTGTCTTCTTAATGTGTGATGTCTATTCATTAAGGTCCATTGTTGGGGGGGACCTAAGGACTCTCTGGTGTTGAGTACCCCTCTGTAATGAAAGGTTTGAGTTCTTTCACAGTCTTGCACTTTTGGAATGGGCTACTGATAAGTGTGGGAGACCACTAAAGCTTCTAACAACATGAATATTTGTATTAAAATATTGGGAAGTGACTTATCTGGAGTGTATATTAGATGAATTAATGTTCTATTTTCAAAGATTTGCTGCTTTGGCCACGCATATAGTTGTGTCTGTGATTACACAGTGCCTATAGCCATGATCACACGTTATGTTCATTGCCATACCATACCATAAAATTGCAATAATATTAGCAGGGGAAGTACAGTGAACTCTCATATTTGTAGCATTTGGAAGATTATTTACAATTTATTCATTCAAGAACTGGGAGAAGGAAATACAGAGGAAGCATACATTTGTTTCCTGTAGTCCCCCAGGATTTCATGTAATTAAAAAGCAGAGTTTCTTGCAGCCTGGGGGAAGGCTGGCCTCTCTCAGGTCTAGGTCCCTGGTGACCATTTGGGTACAGCACTGGATTGCCTTTCCAGAGGTGCTGTAAGTTTTTAGAATTCTGTTGTGGAAAATCTAAAAGTATTACTATTTTTAAAAGGTACTATACAAATAATATAAATATTATATAAATACGAAAATGTAGTGTTATCATTCATCATTCTGCAACCATTTAGTTCAAACAGCCAAGTCAAATGACTTTTGTGTGTATTACCTTCCTGCTAAGCTCCGTAAGAAATCCTATGAAAATGCATTTCACTCTGACAAACCAAACAATCCGTTGCCAAGAAACACAGAGAGCTCTTTTAATAAGTCTTTTTCTATCTTTATGCAGTTTAGACAAGAATGGCTTAAATAGCTGATTGAAACAGGTCATTAATCAACAGTTCTGTTGAAAAGTGGTCTCCATCTTTGGTAAAAGGATTTTATTTAAAACACTTTTTGGGTCCACAGAAGTTAACTCTTAACAAATTTCTTGTCTTGCAGAAAGCCTTTTGATACCCTGTTCTGCAAGAAAGGAAAGGGCTTTAGAGTCTTAGTCCAAGGTAGAGGCAAAGCCCCTTTTTTTGCGTCCTGCTAGCTGCAAATAATTTTCATTGATTTAGTAACAGGTCTCATATGAGCATTAATCATAAACCAAACTAAAATGTGGATCTACAGCACTCTAATGGTTCCCTGATAACTGCTTGAGTATGTTCTTGTACCCAGCAGTGCATGTAAGGTGTATAACCTGCCCCTTTACTCTTTTTTTCTCTCCTTCTTCCTCTTCTGAATCTCAAATTTCCGCAGGGTAAGAGTGGGTGAATTCATCTAGTCACTGTTGCCAGTCATCAACAGTTGCATGGGGAGTCCGTGTTCTTTGCCCTTAAGGTTGCATCACTGCCTGTCATTTGGGTTATCTAAGCCCTTCCAGTTAACAGATTCGTAACATGAAAGCAGCGAGAGGGTTAACTCACTCTTGCATGGACGAGTGAGTGGATGGGTGGATGAATTCTCTGGCACTGGATTGCAAGAAGGGACTCCATGGTCACACACATTTTACTGTAATTGTGATGGAAAATACGTAACAAAGTGACATAATTTTCATTGCGGCTCAGAAATACTAAGATATTGTGCCTTATACTAAATAAATATACTAAATAATATGGATTAAATAAAAATGCAGTTAAAATTACTAATGTTTAAATAATATAAATATATTATTTAAGTAAAAATACAGTTTCATTAAATATACTAAATACTAAAGTTTTGTGTCAATCACAGTTGCACTCCTGAATCTGAGGACAGCTTGTTTCCTGCCTCCATGTTCTTTTTGGTGGCATTTCTTTTTTCTCTTGTAAAGCGCATCTATTTTGGTGTTTCATCAGATGATGAGGTGGTAAGTAGCTATGATAAGTCAATTCTCTTAGAATAGCTGATTTGATAGATCTTACTTTGAAAGTTCTTATATGCTAAACTGATCATTCAAAAAGCCATGTCAAGAACTTTCAGTGCTTCAGGAGCAAAACTCAGATGCCAGTCACATGAAAAATCAGTATGTACCATCCTATAACAGACAGCTGAACTGGTATTTATAACGATAGTGTCTACAAATGAACTTTTACAGACAGTTTTCTTCCATGATTCTTACAACATTTCTGTGAAAAATTATCAACACAGAAATAATCTTGGGTTTGGTACCTGTAGTGCAAAGGAAGCCATTATTGTAGAATCATAGAATGGTTTGAGTTGGAAGGGACTTAAAGATCATCTAGTTCCAACTGCCCTGCCGTGGACAGGAACCCCTTCCACTCGACCAGGTTGGTCAGAGCCCCATCCAACCTGGTCTTGAACACCTCCAGGGATGGCGTATCCACAGCTTCCCTGGGCAAGCTATTCCAGAGCTTCACCATTCTCACAGTAAAACATTTCTTCCTCAAATATAATCTAAACCTACTCTCTTGCAGTTTGAAGCCATTTTCACTTGTCCTGTCCCTAAATACTCTTTGTAAAAAGTTTCTCTCCCTCTTTCTTGTAGGCTCCCTTCAGGTACTCAAAGGCTGCAATTTAAGTCAGCCCTAAGCCTTCTCTTTTCCAGACTGCACAAACCCAATTCTCTCACCTTTTCCGAGTAGGAGAGGTGCTCCATCCCTCTAATCGACTCAGTGGCCCTCCTCTGGACTCACTCCAATAGGTCCATGTCCTTCCATTGCTGGGGATCCCAGAGCTGGATGCAGCACTCCTGGTGGGGTCTCACCAGAGTGGAGTATGTTTTTTGTAAGAATATAGTCACTTCTTGAAACGTTCCCCTAAAATATTTAGAATTCCCATGGAAAGTTCAAAACTTTCTTTGTACTAGACATGGCATTCAATTATTTTAATTCTTCAAAATCTATCCTGGTTCTAGAACAAGTATTCCAAAAAAGCCCCTGGCGTAACTGGAGTGAACTCGGGAACATACTTGCCTTAAGACAACACAGATTTGCTGTACTATTCCCTTTGTTAAATGTTTTACCCTCTAGGGTTGTGTATTGGGCCTGGCTGAGCCAGAGTTCATTTCCCCACTGCAGCCCTCACAGCGCTGTGCTTTGCACTGGGAGCTAGAAAGGTGTCAACACACCAATGCTTTGGCTACTGCTGAGCAGCGCTGGCACAGCATCAGCACTGCCTCTAAGGGAAAGATCCTGGGAGGGGCCACAACTAAGCCAGCTGACCCAAACTAACCAAAGGGATATTCCATATCTTATGACATCAGCTCAGATAGAAAAACTAAGGAAAGGAGGTGGGAGGGGCATTTGTTATTTATAATGTTTGCCCTCTGGAGCAATTGTTATGCGTGCTAAAGCCCTACTTCCTGGGAAGCAGCCAAACACTGCTTGCTGATAGGAAGTAGAGAATAAACTGTTTTTTCCCTTTGCTTGTGTGTGTGCAAACTTTTGCCTTCGCTTTAGTAAACTGCCTTATCTTAATCTATGAGTCGTTTTCCATCTTATTCTCTCTCCCCTGTCCAGCTGGGAAGGGGAGTGATAGAGCAGCTTGGTGGGTACCTGGTGTCCAGGCAAGGACAGCCCACTGCAAGTTGCCTTAAGCTTTTGTTGCTGTTAATGAAGTGTGGACTCAGGCACTAGATGGCGAAGTTAAGTAAACTGTGCTCATGCTATTAGCTCAAAATGAAGGAGTTAAAAATAATCTGCAATTCAGTTTGTGAAAAAAGCAAATAAGCAATAAAACCCAAGAGAAAATGTCCTCGGTATCCCTGGGATGCAGAAAAGTGTTTGGATGTCCTAGCAGCAGCCCTTCCTTCTTCAGAGTCTCCCTAAAAGATTAGAAGTGTGGTACCTGTGCATTCCCTTTACTCCAAAGGCACAGTATGCCAGCAGACCTCTGTTCGTGGCTTTTTTGCCAGGATATAGGCAGTGAATCAATATCGCACACAAGGTGGAATTACCATTCTGCAAATCACATCATCCTGATATTCTAACAGTTGCAGTTCTATTTCACCTGGATGTGGCTAACTGCTGTCAGAAACCTAACACACCTTGAGCATTTAATGGATTTCTTGGAAACATTTTAAGGACTTTTTAAAAATTTTAGCACCATACTTTTTTATGTCCTATATTTGGACCTCCTTGAGATATACCTTGAGGTATGGCCAGGCCCAGTATCATGTTTTCACTGGAGATATGGACACAGGTGGGATTCCTGAGGGCCAGTTATTCGACAGCATGTGAATGTCGTAAATGTTGCTATGTCCTCACAGCTGTCACATCTGGAGTTCAGTGCTAAAGTGTCTCCCGTGAAGGGTCAGTTATCTGCCTTGGCAGTGCACTGAGTGGAGAGCAACACTGGCAGAATACTCCAGAGGCAGTTTCTCACTCAAAATTTCTCCCGTGGGACTTTCCACAGCTGGAAAGTCTTCTCTGGTGCATGACAATAATTGCTCTGCTTATTGAACGAAACAGAGTGGAAAAAAAATGGGAAAAAATTCTTGCTCCTATTCCCACACTGAGCATTAACTGTACTGCCTGGCCTTGCACTGAGGGCCAAGAAATAATGCATTACCATGTAACATGTTTGGCTAGGCAAAGTGCTTTGACATTTAAAAGCGATGTTTTAAAATCATCTCATACACAATTCTGCAGCAGATCACCAAGAGCTGGGCTCCTCCCCTGGGGAAGGCAAGCTGGGACATGGGGGCAGCCACACATCAATCCAGAAAGGGGCTGGCAGGGCCAGGAATTGCCGCCATGGCACAGTGTGGTCCCATGGCACCAGAGGCAGCCAGAGCCCTGACAAATCCTTTCCAAACTCCTGTACTAGATTTGCAAGAATCCAGATAGATCCCCAGGCTACCTGTGGAGTACTCTGCTATTACATGTTTTGTTGGACTTCACATGGTGGTTATCAATAAATGCACTGTCTGCCAGTAAAAATCCTCAGCCAGAAATTGCCTGCCACTGGGGTCTGTGATGCGTTTCTCCTCCAGGAGAAACACATGGTATTGTAAGCATTTTATTTTCCTCTTCTCACACCTGACTTCACTTTTTTTTTTTTAACTGGGAAGATTGATTGCAGCAGCAGGCACTCACTGAGGTTCATATTAGAGAGCTTATTCTTGATGTAAAATACACAGAAGAAATTCTAGCAATGATTGCTACTGTCAGTGTTGATATTTATGATGTTAATCAAAAGTTGATGTAATTAAGCTGCTGGAAAGTCCAGCATTCCGTGAGTTGTTGCTGTCTGCTTGTTTGGTTCTTTTTCTTATGGAAGTGGAGTGTTGATATTTATGAAATGTTTCAAAGGAGTGCTGGCTTGTCTGGCTTTTCCCAAGACTGCATTAGGGGTAGCTAACATCACAGTTTGTCTGCACTGATCATTCTGAGGTGCTTCATTTGGTCTATGGTTGACCTGTCAGTTGTTTATTGTAAGTTTTTTTTAAGTGACTGCTTTTATGATGTGGAACTGATGTTTGTTTCCTTTGTGGGGGCCATCACTGTGGACTGTTAATTGTGGCAATTCCAATCACTTGACTGTTACAGGTAGAAATACATACATAAATATACACATGGGTGGTTTAGTAATTGTTTAAAAAAAATAACAAAGGATGTAAAGGGCCAAGATTCTATACATAAACACTTAGAAAAAAAATCAAGTAGTTTAATCAATGCAGTATTGTAATTAGCAGTTGAGTAGTCTTATTGTTTACTAATACATGGTGTTGATTCTTACTTAGATAAACTCTTTGTTAATAAAAAAATTGTTATGTAAGAATTAGCATCGTTAAGATAAATATCCTTGAAGTAATAAAATGGTACTGTGATTACTGTGTAATTCTGAAGGAAGTTACCATTACTTATGAAGTATTTATGGCCGCCAAAGGCTCTTTTCTTTTGAATATCGTACATGCATATTCAGGTATTATTCGCACTACTACGACGTCAGCATAAGTCATTTTCCTGCTCTTGCTGCATTCCTTTCCTGTGCTAGACCCAGAAGCCAGGAGCTGAGACCCAAAAGAGAAATCAAAGTCTCTGTAACCTCTTGTGCCTGCCTTGCAAGTGAGGTGATGTACCTGAACACCCACACTGCCTGCGTGACCTACAGCCCATGGCTGCCCAATGCCATCCGGCCCTGGAAACTACAGCAGGGCAGTGAGATGGAGGTCATAGACCTTGTTATCCATCCCATCCTCGCAGAGCTGGCGCTGCAGCTGTGTGACTGCAAGGTTTTCAGACTGGAGTGGTATTGATTCAGCACAGCACCGTTCCTGCTTTGATTTTGCCTTAATTATCATCCACTTTTTCTGAAGGGGCAGCCTGACACAGAAAGACGAAGTAGGCAAAATTCTTAAGTCTGAGGGTGGTTGGTATGTCAGAAGACACGTTTGCTGTAGACATAATTTGCTTCCACTTTGCTACAGTCTGTGAAAGTGCTTATTCAGCCGGCCAAGGCTGGTTTCCCTTGTGTGCTGCTGCCACTCCAACACTCTAATAGGTAATTATTCTTGTGAAAGCAAGATAGAGCAACAGCAAAAATGTTGGCCCTTTTATAATCTTCAAAACATTTAATGAATATCATTGCTTGAGCCACATAAACAACATCGACTGAAAGACAAGTCCCTGTTGGTGCTTTGCACAACAGTCTGTACCTTACATTGTATGTGTGTGTTTATACATATCTCCATCTACACCCAGGATTTCTTTGTGCTCCAGTCACTGCTGTGGTACTCAAGGTCCTGAATCTTCTGTATTAAGTCACTCCAGGTTTCTGCTTGAGGCACTAGCATGCAAGGAGGGTCTGCTTCCGTGGCTAATCTAGGACAGAGCTTGGTCCAACTATCAGTGACGTTAAGGAAAGACTGAATTAAACCTCTGTGATTCCTGTTTAGCCCAGAATCATTTTACAAATGCGCTTGACTGTCTGTGCCCTTATTTTACAAATGAGTTTGACACTCTGACACCTCCACAGAAATGAAAGAGTAGAAAAAGATTTCAGGTTAATCTTTAAAATAAAATAATTCCTCTCTGAGACAAAATGTCTTGATTTATTAAAATACCCTGAATTCTCACTTAAAGAAGCTGACAGACAAATTAAAATATCAGAATCCAGTGATCATATAAGGAAAAATAAACTTCTGGAGATGCAAATTCATCTATTACCTTTGAAAAGGTGTTCTAGGGAGAATGAAATAACTCCAAATTGTATGGCTTTATTTAATGGTGCAACCAGCACACAACTTTTTTTTTTTTTTTAAACTTCAATTACACTGCATCTTTAGTCCAATTATCTTACATATTGTTGCAAAACCAAATTGCTAACAGAGCCATTCCCTGTGCAGTGATTGAAATGAGGATGTTACTGCTGCGCATTTTTACCACAGGATGTGGTTCGTGGGAAGGATTTGAAGAAGCAGATCCCTTGAAACATTCTGGTGCTTTCTCTGAGGAATATGGGTATCTCAGGTTTGCAGGGGCTGGGCTCCAGCATTCCTTTATTTACCTGTATGAGTCAGAGACACTGGTCCACGGGTCTGAAATGGTGTATGGCTCTTGGAGAGTGTAAATGAAGGTCCTGAGCTTGGGTATGTATGTCAGCCTTCTCCTGGGCATCAGGGATCAAACTGGCACAGTGGCTGGTATCCAAATGTTTATGTGTGTGAGGTGGCAAGCCAGCAGGCTGGGGAATGATACAGATAACTCGTTCAGCGCATTTCAGACTGCTGGTGGAGCAGGGAGATGTTAGTCATCTTTTGCCAGGAAGTGTCAGAGCAGGACCCTTTTGGTGTAGACAGAGGTGCAAAAATGCCCAGGGTCCTCTCTAGAGCTGTTCAGTCAATTATGAATAATTCACATTAGATCAGGAGGGAAGCAGAATTTTGTTCTCGAATACCAAAGTTTCAGAAAATTCAGAGAGGAAAAAAACCTGAGTGTAAATCTCAAGCATGGACCAGGCTCTTCATGAAGCATATTTCACTCCCAAGTCACAAAGCTGAGGAATTTATTTCTGTGCCTAAAACACCACTTGCTGCTGCCATAGGAAAAATTGATGACTTCTGCAAGTGATGGACATAGTTCATTGCTTCCTTCATATGAACTGCTAGAGTATGTAAGCACTCACCCAGGGGCTGTGCATGTTCTTCACATCCACACAGATCCCATGAATCACATAAGAATAGAGGGCACAGAGTTCAGAAGGAAAAAAAAAGTGGCAGTGAAACCATCTTACCTAACAGTACAGTGAAAGTCAATTAACAAAAGTCATTCCTTTGTAAACCCACAGAACAAAGATGATTTTCACATTTTTGAGACATTTTTGGCCTTTTTTTATTTTTTATTTAGTTGTTACAAGAACTAGTCAAGTTAATTTTTAGTTGGTTGAAAAGAAATGGTAATATTTGCAGGAAAGGAGCAAGATATTTGAAGTAATGTAAGGGAGATAACGAACTGATCCAGGGAGGCATTGCTTCTGTTGAGGCAAATGTTACCATCTTTATAACAGCACCACTCAACCCTGAATATTCTTATAATGAGTTGTTCTTTTTCTGGTAAAGGTGGGCTTGCTTTCATTTTTCCACTGGATTCTGTGATGAGGGTGATGGTTTTCATGCTGCGCTGAGCATACACTGCTTTGCCTGCTTAGGATTTGACCTTAAATCATTTCACACTTGGTGCAGTTGGAGAAGCGAGTGGGGGAAATGTCAGGAGTTTTACTTACTGTGGATCTGAATTTTACATCTCTCTTTCCAGAGTCATCTCTTCAGATGCTCAGTATTATGATTCACTGTCCCAGACTGGGTTTGCTGCTTCATAGCTTTAAGATCGATAGGGAAATTTTATCCTACAATTAATTAACAGAAATGATTTAAAATTGCAATTTGTAGGAAATCTGTTGGGATTAAATAGGAAAATACGTGCACACACAGAAACAACATAATCTTAAACATTGTCTGCCTCATTGGTCTTTATGGAATTTGAGAGTCTGGGTACTTGACAAAAATGGGAAGTAAATGTCATTTGGATTAGCTATTTTCACAGTTTGTATTGCATGAATGTTTGATGCTGCTGCCAATAGAGCTAGCTGTTTATCTCTGACAGTTCTGAAGAGTTCCTAAAAGACACACTGAATAGCAAAACCGCCCAATTTCTTAGAAAACATTAGTGGTATTTTGGCTTTTAACCTTCCCTGTGTTAGATATGCAAATATATGTGCTATGTGTTTTTTTTGGTTTTTTTTTTTTTTGATTTGCACTCATAAATTTGTATGCATTACATTTCTTTCTCTGTCATAGAGGATGCCTTTTTTTTGCTGTTACATCTTATTCTCATTTGTAAGTGTGGTATTTTGAAAATCTCATTTTAGAAGGTTAATGCAGGTACCAGAATAGCACAGACAGATAATTTTTCTTCATATNGAGGGGATAGATAGTGAAGTGGCGTGGGGATTTTTGTTTTTTTTTTTCCCCCCCTCCTTTGAATACTGACTACATTCCAATTTGGCTGTTACAAAAATTTGGTTTAACCTGACCCTGATTCAATGTCACGGATAGTGCAATGAATATCTTCTTTTAGAGACCACACTATGAAACGAAATGGTAAACAAGGACTTCACCAAGGGAAAAAACTTCTGCAGCACCTTCCCAAGGGATATTGGATATGAGATGTAGCTTCAGAGGAAAACGTGCAAACCCTTGAAAGAACAAAGGTCCACTAGAGAGCTGAGTAGGTGCTATGCACTACCTGCTGCTACACTATCAACAAATGGTCTCACAAGGAATGACAACAGAATCTCAGCCGGTGTGAGCAGAGTTTGTGACTATAGAAAATATTTATCACTGAAAGGGTTACTAATTGTGCACTGATTATGAGAGGAACAAAAATAACAAAGGATTGTGATGTTTTGATGTGTATTTTAACTATTATTGAATAGAAAATGCTATATAACAAGAAATGCCTATATTTTTTAGAAAAACAGTTCTTTGGTAATTGAACAGTGACTCATCTCCCAGCAAGAGTAGTTTCATCTGTGAAGTCTTACAGAGGCCAACATACAAAAGATGGAATCAAGAAACACGATCCACTGTAAGCTGAAGCCTAAATACGAAGGTGAAAAAAAGCATTATTTCTGATGATATAGGAAATGTATTTCCTATTAACAATCTAAAAAAATTTTCAAATTAAGGATTAAATTATTCAGTCACATGCAAGAATAAATCGCCCAACAGCACGTATTTTCTGAAATTAACTGTGAAGCTGTCAGCAGGCAAAGTGAAATAGCTTTGAATATTAAAATAGACTGGCACACTGTCCAACAAAATAACTACATAAACTGATATGGTCCTTTTCCTCCAGTGACCTTTATCAGCATCAGGCAAGACATTTTCCCTCAACTGGCCTTACCTGGGACCGTGGTGGCAGGCCTGAGGATGGATAACTAGACAGAAATCAGTTCAGTGCATAAATGGAATTGCTGCTCAGCCTCCACTCTTTGAATCAAAGTCTGGAAAGACATTTTTTCATGTTGTGGTAAATAGAGAACAGTGAGCATTGATGCATCTTGCATAGTATATGAGAAAACTGGTACTGAGGAAAATTCAGATGTTGACAAAGTAGCATGTGTCTGTCAGGCTGGTGTTTGAAAGACTTCTGACAGACATCAATTATTTGCAGTGGAAGGATGTTTTGTTTTGTTTTGTTTTGGGTTTGTGTTTGTTTGGTTGGTTTGGTTTTTGGTTTTGATTTTTGTTAGTTTGTTTGGTTTTTTTTTGTTTGGTTTGTTTTTTCCCCACAAACATCATGAATTAGGAGCCCTAATAGGGAGCTCTGTGTTCAATAGTCCTGTCTGAGTTTGGGCACGTATGATACTTTCATGAGATCCTTTCCAACTAGAAGGAACTGCCTTGATGACAGTTTTGTTCCTAAAATGCAACGACTGTTTCCAGTGAGGTCCAGGATCTGTTTTCCATCCAAAGGATTCATCAAGTTTCTGCCATAGAAAAAATGAAATGTTAATTTGGAGAAGATCCTTCAGTGTAAATCCACCGTGCCCCTGTGCAAGGTCAGGAAGTTGTGGATGATCACAGAATTTCAGAATACGCTGATTTGGAAGGGAACCATATGGATCATCAAGTCCAACTCCTAGCCCTGCATTGAACAATACTCAAGAGTCACATCATGTGCCTGAGAATGCTGTCTAAATGTTTCTTGAACTCATCCAGGCTTGATGCTGTGACCACTTCCCTGGGGAGCCTGTTCCAGTGCCCAACCATTCTCTGGGTGAAGAATCTCTTTCTAATATCCAACATAAACCTTCCCTGACACAACTTCAGGCCATTCCCTTGGGTTCTGTCACTGGTCACAACAGAGATCATTGCCCGCCCCTCCTCTTCCTCTCATGAGGAAACCATAGACTGCAATGAGGTCTCCCCTCAGTCTCCTCCAGGCTGAACAGAACAAGTGACCTCAGCTGCTCCTTGAGGGCTTCAGAGGAAGCTGTATGACTCTCACCATCTTCATGGTCCTCCTTTGGACACTCTCTACCAGCCTAGTATCTTTCTTATATTGTTGCACCTAAAACTGCCCACAACATTCAAGGTGAGGCCACCCCAGCGCAGAGCAGAGCGGGACAATCCCCTCCCGTGAATGGCTGGCGTTGCTTTGCCTGATGTCCCCCAGGACACAGTTGGCTCTCCTGGCTGCCAGGGCACTGCTGACTCATGTTCAACTTGCCATCAACCAGGACCCGCAACTTTCCAGCATCTCATTCCCCAGTCTGTCTGTACATCCAGGGTTGCCCCATCCCAGGTGCAGAATCCGGCATTTTACCTTGTTGAACTTCATGTTGTTGGTGATTGCCCAGCCCTCTAATTTGTCACTTTGTTCCTGCCTTCAAGGGAGTCAACAGCTTTTCCCAGTTTTGTCCTGCATCCAAGTCATTTATGAAGCTGTTGAAGAGCACAGGGCCCAAGACGGAGCCCTGTAGAACCCCACTAGTGACAGGTCACCGGTCTGATGTCAGCCCATTCACTTTTGCCTCTGTGCTCACCCACCACTTGTGCTGGACATTTTGTCCAGAAGGATCCTGTGAGAGACAGTATTGGAAGCTTTACTGAAATCCAAAAAGATTCCATCAGCTGGCTTCCCTTGATCACCTGGGTGCGTTACCTTGTCATGAAAGGAAATAGGGTTTGATAAGCAGGACCTCCCTCTCATGAAGCTGTGCTGGCTGTGACTGATGACTGTGTTCTTTCAGGTGTTTTTCCATACCTTCCAGAACAGGCTTCTCTGTAACTTTACCAGGCACTGAAGTGAGACTGACAGGCCTGTACTTTTCAGGATCCTCCTGCTTGCCCTTCTTGAAAACTAGAGCAATTTTCACCAGCTTCCAGTCAGCTGGGACCGCTCCAGATTCCAAAGACCACTAGAAAAACATCAAGAGAGGTTTTGTGATGACATCAGCCAGCTTTTTGAGGATTCTGGGCTCAATCTTATCAAGCCTCATAAATTTGTAGGGATCCAGCTGGAACAGTAGATGCCAGCAGGAATTGGGACATTTAATGGATGACTGGATCAGCAATGCCCAAATCTAGCTCATATAAGAAATGGAACCAATCGCTCCTGTCTGACCCATGGGTCTTAGGAGTTTTCTGGACAAAGAGATTTAGTGTTTTTACAATATAAAAGATGTAAGGAGTAGCTGTAACCATATAAACAGTGATGATTCTAATAAAAGTTATTATCATAAATATTCACTCTTTTATTAGATTAGCATTTCTTTGGAGAGAAGTGAAGGAAAAAGGTTTTGTTAGAGAAATAATAAACTGGAAAAAGAGGGATGAGCATGGTCAGCACATGCAGGGTCAGAGAAGGAGACAAGCAAGATCTATATGTTGGTAGTAAATGTTCTGTGGAAAGTTTTCAACCACCCAGACTAGGTTAAAGATGGATTCTTAACACTGAAGAGAGGACTTGGAGGTGTGCACGTAAGGAGTAGGATTTCATTCACAAAGATAAAATCTAATGCAGTAGATGAAAGAAAGCCAGTGAAAGGATTTGAAGAGGAGTTTGAAGTTTGTAAGATAGCTGGAAATGTATTTAGTTTGGTTTAGAAAAATAGGTTTAAACAAGCACAATTTCAAATAAATCCTTCTTTGAAATAAAAAAAAGTCAGCTATTTTTTCAGAATTGTCTCATCCGCCTTTGATTGGAGCAAAAGGTATTGTATGACTTTTGCCAATGAGAAGCTCTCCTTGTGCTTTTCCTGATATATTCCATACCAAGGAAAGCCTTTGAAAGGTTATCATCCCAGAAGGATTATAATTTTAATCTTGATATATTCAAAGAAATTCCAATAAAATAGGAAGCTGGCTGGTGGTAACTAACTGCATCATAAATTTATTCATAACCACAATGTTAATACCATCATTCTTTTTTTTAACTATAATGTATAATAAAATTTCAATGTAAATTGCTTTATTGACTCTACTAAATCATATATTAAAGTTGAATGTTAAAAGCTTTAAAGATATTTTTGCATTTATTTTCCTCTCTAAACTGAATGGTTGGCTTAAGAACATTTTTCAATTTATTTTCCTGCATACAAGAGCCCTAATTAAATGCTAGAACAGCAGACAATTCCACGCATGCCTGTGAAGAATTATGCTCACTCTGAATCACCAGCTTTCCTTTTATTTCCTCCATATAAATTGTACAGTTCATGTTCCCCTTCTTAGAAAGTTGTAGGCAATAGTAGACAATAATTTATGCTTTCCACTTAACATTTAATTTTAATTTATGATATTGTAATTGATAAATGTATGTCAAAATGTCCATCTGATATATATCAAATAAGGACAGAAAAATGTAAAGCACACACAAATAATGACTTTTATGTGATTCCACCTTTATACGGCTACACTTTAAAAACTTGATTTGTGCAGTGAAGGAGGGTTGCTCAAACCTGGAGGAGAGTGCAGTGCTTAGAGCTACCTGCTGTGTTACGTGTCTCTTTCTGGTGTTTTCTGGAACAGACAAGAGACCACTGGAATGCATCACTGAGCTAAAGCCTACACTGTGATACCTAGAAGTGCTTGCGGGAGCAGAGTCCATGTTGCAACCAGAGACCAGGGCAGGGCCCAGACCTGTCCCATCCTTACCACACTCAGTATCCAGAGAGAAAAGCTGGACAGTTGCACCAGATGGATGCAGTGGCCAGATTATCAGTCTTGATGACCTGAATGAGGAATCTGTGTTGCAGCAAAGTGCTCTTCCCTGCCTTCTGTTCCCTTTCCCAGGGATAGGTGTAATGGTGCACACCATGCAACAGGGAGTTCCTCTCTCCAGGAAGACCTCTGTCTTAGTCCTGAGTGGCAACAGCTCAGTCATTCACCTTCCTGCCTGAATACAATCCACACTGGGAAAAAGGAGCCAAGACATGACGGAAGGCTCTTGCCCCACATTTTCCACTGGAACAGAGTATGTTACAGATGATTTGGAGTCAGAACATCCATTTTTGTACTCCCACAGCTTTCAGGAAAAATGAACACCAGATCAGGATATCTGAGTAGTGGTAAATTAAGGGATCAAATGGGAAAATAGAGGTTGGTACTATAAGGTGTCTTTTGCCCATCTCTATCTTTGTTTGGATTTGTTGTAGGATTAAAAATTTGACATTAATTTGGCATTAAACCTCCCATATGAAGCATGGACACAGAAAGAAGTTGGATGAAAAGCAGCAGCCAGAATATTCAATAACAGCTAAACTCAAGTATGTGAAAATTCTGTACTATTTCAAACTGCACAAAACCTTTGGAGTGGATACCACATTTGTAGTGCTGCTCCTTTGTTGATTAGGATGATGGTCTTATACATAGAAAGAATGACTGGCACTAAACCTGATGGTTTGTAATAATTATAGTGAAGTAGATGTTTTTATTTTTAATGTTTTACAGAAGGATATTTATGAGTTTCTTGCCATTTGGTTGCTGGACTTAGTCCTTTGAAAAAATTGCTTTTTGTTCCTTCTATAGTGCTTAATTTTCAGCAGTGGGATTTAGTTTTGTATTTAAATCACTTCTTTTCCCATCTGTTACTTTACATAATGTTGCTCAGTTTAATTTTCAATTTTTGGCATTTTTAGTCTAGGACAAGGCTGCTATGGGTTTTAAATAAATTGACAAAAGCAAACACAAACCAGTTCTTCAGAACCTGAATTAAATATCTAGATAAATGGTTATATCTTTGATTAAATGTTGTTTCTGTATCTGCAATACAATATTTGTTTCCATTTAGTTACTACTCAGAAAAGTTGTTTTATTCTGACCTTGGACTCCATGAGTGAAACAAATTCTTTAAGCTGAAAAGATTGAAAATATGTCCGTCTTGAAGGAGATATGTTGATCCTTAGTTCTGCTCATAGCACAGGCTTGATTGGATTCTAAATCAGTACAATTTCATGCTGATAAATTAGAACAACAACAACAACAAAAAGTAATTTATTCTTTCTGGCTGGTTCATTTTTTTATATATAACAATTTCCATTTCATTGTTTATGCACTTCCCCATGGAAGGTGAAGAAATTTAGTTGGCAGCATTGTAACTCTTACTCCTCTAAAAAGCAAGTGCATTCTTGAGGAGTGTATAGTTATCTTGAAGTACAGTGGAATCTGGGATTTAGCTTTAATTAATGCTGGCAATTCAGCTTTATTTTAATTATTAGCACACAAATGAAAGCTGTGAATTTTCTGCAAAACCAGTGATTTACTGGAAATAAAGCATCCCTTTAGCATTTGCTGTTGATGTTTTTCACTGGATGTGGGACAAACTTGTTAACTTTTGCATAATGAAGTACGAAATAATGAGATTCTGCAGAATGTAAAAGAATGCAGTGCCTTGTGGAGCAGAAAATAAAGTGTATTTCTGTGCTTGTGGAAGGAACCTGAGCTTGTGGCAGGAATTCTTTCCAGCTGCTTTGTTTTAGGTTCCTCTGAGGTAAGGCACTGGGACAAGGATTTACAAGAACTTCTCAAATGTGGTCTCAAAGTAGTCAAACACTAAAATGGAGAATTCTCTAAGAGTAGGTAAATTCTCATGCACAGATATCAGCACAGGAATTGATTTCTAGACTATGTTACAACTTAGCAGTCTCACTGGCATGCACAGCGTTCTGCCTTGCAATCAGAACCATCGTGTCTGATCAGTCTGGGTGGCACTGGACAACCACCCCTATGAAGTTTCAGAATTCAAACACTCACCTCTCTCTCCCAAATGTAAGTCTGGCAGTCTGTGAAACAAAAAAAATACCCAGAGAAAGATGCCAAGTGACTATGTATAGTTTCATTCTAAAGCTGAACAAGGCATATTACATTTAAGGGAGATAATAAAGCAATGAGGACCAGAAATAAAAAGTTAATAATAGCACTATTTTGGGCTTGATCAGGCAAGACAAAAACAGCAGATGGGTTAAAATGGATATCAACTGTTTGAATATCTTGGTTTTTGTAAGTTCAAGTAGTCCTAATTAAGGATATATTTTCTCACCTAAATGCCTAATAATTTTAACGTCTCAGTGAATGTAGGACCATTCCTTTCGCTTGGTAACAAAACTTCATGCATTTATGGAAGGAAAGAGAAAAATTAATTGCACGATTATATAGCTTTTATCACTACATAACTTGTATCAGATATGATGAAAGCTCAGTGGAAAAAAGAGTGGAAAGAAGTCTTCCTTTGAATTTTTTTCAGTCAGCTTGATAAGTGTATAATTGCTGGAGATAAACAAAGATGGTACAGATGAAATCTGAAGCACCTTGAAGTGAACGGGCTCTCAAAGACATTCCTGCAACTGCCAGCGACTTGGTAAAGAAAAGAAAGTGAAGAAAACAAAAACAATTTTTTTCTTCTGTTTCCTTGCAAGCTCAGTGTTGAGTGAGTGCAGCTCATCTGAATTTGGGAAATTGATCCAGCAAGTGTGTTAGATTTTAAAATAATTTAAGTATCATTTAAGAATAAAGTGGGGTTTATTTTTACAGTGTTATGCAGGAATCCACAAGGATTTAGAAATTAAAACAAGATTGTGTCAGACTGAAATACAGGGTAAGTTCCATGGTGATACTACCACAAAATTTAAGGATAGCAGCGCTGATTTTTGGCACTAGTTTACATCTCTGTGGGGTAGTCTCTTTCCCGTGGTGCTGTAACTGTATGAGAATAAGAAATGTTTGATAAAAACAACAAGTTTCAAATCTAGGTTAGGCTTTTATTATTTTGCTTGTGAAGTTGTAAATACTGAAGATTAGCATGTGATTCAAATGCTAATCTATGGCATCTATGGGTGGGAAACTCTTATGGTTGTTTGATTTGAAAATTTAGTACTCCTTTTGAGATTTTCACATCATGTGTTTTCCTTTGCTGAGTCACAGTGAGCTAAATTCATTATTCATTTATCATCCAGAGAGGCTTGAGGATATTGGCCTTGTAAGGATGATGGAAAAAAGGAAGCTGTACTTTCTACAATTAGAGTTACTGGTTGTATTTGCTTATGAAAATGAGAGTTTTGTGTTCTTCATCAGAAAGTACCTTGACTGGTTGGAAAAAAACTGTGGAGCAGCCACATTTCAGTTTGATATAAAAAGTGGAGAGGTTCTCATTGAATTTGTCTTAATCTATTCTTTCTTGTACATGAATAAAATAACTAATCAAAACTGTTTGTCATTTGCTCCCAACCTGTAGCAATTCTTTTGAATCTGGAGCACTTTTTTGCTTAGTCCAACTCTATGGAAAAATTAAATTTATAATTAAAAAAGTTACTATAGGGTGAAACATATAGTGGTTGGGTTGACATTACAAGAAGAAAGGCAAGTTTCAGTCTATTTTCTGGAAGGCTAAAAAACCCAGACCTTATCTCAGACTTTGCTATTACAGTTCAGAGAACTCTGCTGAGCCAAAATTCCTGGCTGTAATTTAGTTTCAGGCTTATGATATCTAAAAATGAATTCAAATAATTTCCTCTGAAATACGGTTGTTCTGAACATGCCAAATATTGAGTTATGTTTATCAGTTTGGTGCTCTGTATCTAGGTTACTGCTCTCATGAAGCCCCCAAGACATAATTAAATTCCCACAACACAGAAGTATTTGCTACTGTGACAAATCTCCCTTACACTGTTGTTGTGTGGGGTAAATAGCGTTGGGTTTACCTGCTTTTGTACCTTACCAACACCTCTTATCCGGCTCCTGAAAAATAATATAGCTTATTTGAAACGAGAAGGAGTTCTGCTAATTACTTTGCTCCTGTGAAGAAATGCATTTCAATATTAGGAGCATTTTTAAAGCTTCTTGAAATATAATAATTTGTATTTGGTAGCAAAGGAGATTAGGTTACGACTAGAGGCCTGATTGTGCTAGGCACAGAACAAAGTCTAAAGAAAATGGGGATTAAAAAAAGTGACTTATGCTTGAAATCTACAGCAGCTGACAATGCATGACGTGCCTGCGGAAGATAGAAGAGCGAAAAAAGAGAAAAATTGTATAAGAAAAAATGTTATCGGATCAGCCACCCCGATAGCCACCAGCGTGCTGTAGTGTAACTGTGGCTGATTGCTTTTTTGGCTTCCAGACAAAGAAAAAAATTAAATAGGTAATTAAAGGGGAAGAATGGCACAGCTGTGTTTGTGGCCTTCCAAAAGTGAGAAGCAGCAAGGAGAGAGGTGTGAAAATGTTTTCATAGAAGTATAACAGGAAATGTTGGTGATCGTGTCTGGGGCTGGTCAGAGATACGGCAGCCAGCATCCCAGCACCGAATGGGAATGTGAGGCTGGGTGGGAACATGATCCAAAAGGTTTTGTAGTAAAACAAGAGGATAAAGGAGACTGTATCTGCAGTAATACAGGCAGAAATTTGAACACAGGGTTAAAGGGTTTGAATGAGACACCGGGGAATTGCATGTAAGGTCTTACCTTTGCCTCTCCCAGAGAGCTGCACAGTGTTGGACCAAGAGGGTGACAGTCACAGGACTTTTGGGAACCAAGAAAATCAGCGTGCTTTGCTGTTCCCTTTGCTGGGTGCACCTTACATGGCAGAGTATGCCATGCGTGGACAATCCATTTTAGAAAACCCCTACAGGGAACAGAGAGGCAAGACATCTCCTGCTTAAGGTGCAGGGAGCCGTGCATGAGCTTCACTATGGCCTGAGCTCTCCTCCAGGAGCCACTTTGGCTCTATTAACAGGGCATGTACTGCCTGCTGGAAGACAAGGTACCCTGAATGTGTGCAGTTGTACTCCTGTACAGCCAGATGACTGTACTTCAGGACCTCTGCCCACAAAGGAGCACATCACTTTTGTCTCCGTAGACAAGCTGACAAACCAGTCCGGACCTCTGCTGTTGGAGGGAGGCTGAGTGCAGGAGCTAAGGACTGGGATCCAGCTTACCCTCGCTGCCACTTACAGGCCAGGAACAGTGCTGAGGTCCCAGATACAGCTCTGTCTTCAGCCCTCAAGATTTGTGGTGTTTAGCTGCATAGCTGTGTCATGCTGTGAGCAAGACTGTGACTGTCCCATTAGCTCCCTGTTAGGCCCAGAACCAGCTGTTCTCCTTGCCCATAGCTGCACGGCAGCACCTTATAAATCCGTCTTCTCCCAAAAGTGCATGCTTTCTGCTCATTTCCAGCCCCATACCTTGTAAATGGTTGGTGAAAGAAAACTCTTTCCAATATTGCACAAATGGCTGCATGTCAGCCATTTATCCTTGTTGTACCCTGCCACTCTCCCTAGCAGCTCTGCCTGCTGCATAAGCTCAGAGGGCTACACTGGTGATGCAGAGCTTGGCAAGGCTGGAAATGAACTTTGGTAAGCCAGACACTTGGTCATTTTTTCTTCCTTTTCATTAAAATAATGCACTTTCTTCTCAAGGTGCACTATAGTAGTTGTTTTTTCTTGTTTTACTACTGTATTTTTAGGCTACAGGATGTACTTGATGACTTGCTAAGCCTGCCATTTATTTCAAAAGAACAAATTTTCTTTCCCCTTCAGCAAGAATAATGGATGATCAAGTGAAAGACAATTGAACTTCCTTGATGAAGGTACAATTCAAAATTTAAAACAAATTATTAAAAATTATTATAAATATATGCAAATATGGTCACATTATTATATGAATATTAATTCTAATTTCATCAATTGCAGAAATCTGGAAATCTTAAAAATAAAATCTATATATCGACACAGTATTTTTACATGATTTTCCTGCAATACCAGTTCACGTTTGTCTTATTACACTACTAATCCTTATGTGTACTTACTCTTCCTACTTAATAAATACAGCATTAGCTGTTCTTCTTCAGAGGCAATTATCTTTCATAAGCAGGTCAGTTAGCTTTCTTTCATAAACAGGTCAATTATCTTTGCTATTATTCATTTCATCAGAAAGACAAAATTTACATACTAATTTGATTCTTTTGATCTTAAATTATTTGTAATTTTGTAGTTAAACAGTGAAGTCCTCAAGGTAAATTATTAGAGTTCAGTACAAAGTATTGGTGATCATCTTCCTTGGAGATTGAGTGGGTGTAATAAGACCAGGAAATGTTTTATAAACTGTCCCATATTATCAACTAGTCATGCCTTGATCCCAAATGTATAGGCTGCTTGTCCTCTTTCCAATAATGATTTAAGAATTATTATTACGATTATTATTATTATGGGTCTAGTAAAGAATCAGGTGGACATGAGAAAGAACATGTGTATTTAAACAACAATACTGTACACAATGTAGTTTCATATGCCCAGAGCTGCTAAAGCCCAACAATATGTGAATGCTTGTGACACTGACCTTTAATGATTTAATGTTTCTGCCTTGTCTAGAAAGCACTTAAGAGTTTTCCTTCTTTCTTTAGTGGATTAAGAAAAGATCTTACAGCTTTAGCCTCCGTCAATTTTTAGAACACTGCTAGATTGACGTTGTTCTTTGAATGCACACTCCATGATTACCTAGAGCAGAAACCTTGGTTACTAAAGACTATATTAAAACACTTACTGATGTCACTGGGAAGAGGGCAGACTCATCAAGTCACAAAGTTTTCTTCTACTTACTGTCAAGTCCCAGAAATTGTGACATTACAGCTTCACAATCTGGCCTGTTGCACTGAATTTGGTGAGACCCATGGGAACTCACTTATGCTTGATGGTCTGGCCGTTGCCTTTATTTCAGCTGCAGACAGATTTAATCACATGCTATGTGTTTTTGTGCACGTGGTCATGTGTCTTTGGGTGTCTGGGCATGTCTGTAGGCTGCAGCTTGCAACATCCACCCACTGGCACAAGTAGATTTAGGCAGCAGAACAGGCACTGAGAAGAGCTGGGGCAGATGGATGTCCTACAGCCAAAGCTTATGGAATGCAGACTGCCAGCTCACTCCTGCAATCCAACTGCCCCAGTGAGTCCAGAAAACCTGCCCTGAGCTGGATCTCTTCTGGGAATTTATTCTCCTGTATTTCCTAAAGCTGCCAGGGACTTAACTGCCTCTGGCTCTGCAGAGCTCAGCCCTGAAAATGTGACAATTGAACACATGTTTCAACTTAAACTTTAGTGTGCCAACATTCTGGTTATGTCCAAACCGAATTAGAGGGCTTTATGCCTCTTAGTAAGGCCCAGAAGAAAGTGTGATGCTAATGCTGGGGCAAATTTTTGGTAGAAGAGACCATTCATAAGAAATTTTTACAGAGTAAAAATTTAGTATTTTTACAGACATGGTATATTTATGGAGCACTATGGTAACAGTTCTGCAGACAGGGTCTTATTAAAATTATTCACTTTATTCGCAGTGCTGCTATCACTGCTCCAATAAAGAGCTCTGTCATCCTCAGACTTTAGTCTTGGATTATTTATTTATCATTTCTACAAGCACAAAAACCCCAAACCAAACTAAATCAAAACAAAAAACCCTCACTTTTTATCCTGAAACCTGATTAATTGATTTATTTCTCAGGTACTGTTTCTATCAGCTACTGAAGTTCTTCCATATATTTAGCTGTAAATGCAGAGAAGAATAATCCCATACTTTTCCATAATTGTATCTTAGCTTTAACTGTTACTGATTTAGAACAGGAGGAAAACTTTATACTGATGAGGTATACTGTGCAGAAATTTCCTTAGCTCAAAACAGAGTACTGCACTTATCCTTTATCATTTTAATGACTAAACATTTGTAGAAACATAACTTCACAAAACTTCATGGTATAGAATTTCTCTAACAAGAAACTACATACTATTCTTATTTAATTTCTATGCAGTTTGTTTTCAACTTTTATTCCTAGAAACTCTAGGAGTGAACGAAAAAGTAGGTGTAGATTCTAGAACTACCCCACACACTTTTTTCTGAAAAGACACTAGGATTACACTCAAGTAAAAAAAGCCAAAGAAGTGAGAATCAACAGAAAAAATTGCAAAATGGTTGCTATTTCCACCAGACAGTCAATGGGGAGTATATTTAGGCCCAAATCAGTAAACAGCACATAGCTTGTCAGCAAACTATTTGCAATTGAGAGCAGAGCCTCTCATTCAGTGCCCTGTTCAGCTGCCTCCCTGAAGCAGTGGGACTGTCAGAATGCTTCGACTCAAGTGGCTTGACGTTATTTGCTCATCCTGCAGTATCTACAAGGCACCTTCTGGCAGCGGGATAAGCAGAGCTCTACAAAAGAGAAAACTGCTGACACAAGAGAGGCGAACTGAAGAGTTGCACACGATCCTTGTCTGAGCCTACAGCATGTTTATTTTTTGTTTCCTTTTAGTAAGAACTTCATTCAAACTTCATTTCTGACCGCGTTCCTTCTTCTCTCTGCCTTCATGCATTCCTCATGTGTCAGCTTCATTCCTTATACATCAGCTTTGAAATGCCTTCTTTCACAGACCAAGGTTTGTGACTTAGTACTTGCTATGCCAGATTTTCATGTTGAAATTCAGATTTTCAAAAAGGCCTTAACGTAAATTCTAGGCCCGTAGAAGCAAAACTTCAAGCACAAGTGTTTGCTCAGAAATATTGCCATTCAAATGCCAATAGGAACATGTAAGTGTTTCTACTGCATTTCTTCTGGTTTTGCATATAAAATTCCATGTGCAAATTTTTAGGTCCAAGCAGAGGACAGTTTAGGTTTACCATTACTTGAAGTTTTGCTGTGAAAGGGCAGTTTCATGAACAGGTTTAATGAAATGACACTTCTCTAGAGAAAAGGTCTGAAGCTTAGTCTGCCTCCCAGGTCAGCTATGGTTGACCAATGTAGTGAGCAAAGTAAACGCTGCAAAGTAATGCATAGCTGAGGGTATGCAGCACGTGAGAGACTCCTACTCTCTTAGTGAAGAAGAGTATGCACTGCTGTATGTCCAAATTTCAAGGAGCACATGGGCAAGTTGTACAAAGCCTAGACAAGTTCTCTGAGGGCTGCTGGTCAGTGCTTAGAGAGTATATTTCTGTCAGGAGTGACTGAATGGGAGGGAAAAGAGAGGAAAGGGTGTGAGAATGTTCTTTCAGTACATGAGGGGCTGCAGCAAACAGGAAGAGAATAACTGGGTTTGAATAACAGGTTTATGTCCTGTCTCTGCTAAGGACAGGACAAAAAGTGTTGGGCTTTAATTGCAACGGAGAAGGCTTGGCTTACACATTAAGCCTTTCTACTACCAAGGATAGCAAGGCATTGGAGTATGTTGCCTGGGAAGGTGGAGGAATCCTCACCATGAGAAGTGCCCAGCACACAAATGTCCAGCAAATGGCCTAAGAATAGTAGATCCCGGCTTCAAGGCAGTGGGTGGACCTTCCGTATTTGTGAGTCTGTAACCATCTGCCTAATTGTATTAGATGATAGAAACGCAGAGTTAAAGCAAGTGCCAACCTAAAGCAATTAATTGTAATTTTCTGAATTGTACAATAGTGATGACTTTCACAAAGAGCACATCAGACTGTGCAATTCTTGCTTTCATACCAAACTCATAACAAAGGGACAACAATACTAGACTCGTTCCTTTGTTTTGATTTGCTGTGTGTTTCTCATACTCCACTGCCTGTTCCTGTCTGCATATATGTATATAATTAGTAATGTGAAAAGAGGTACTTTTGTCTTTTTCCTGCTGCAGAAAAAAAGATACAATATGCACAAAATAATTAGATACTTTGGCTGGACTTCTGCAAAGCAACAACCTGTGGTATGTAGAAGAAACCCTGAAATTAGCTCAATTGGTTAGAGCCTGGTGCTAATAATGTCAGGATTGTGGATTCCATCCCTCTATGGGCCATTCATTTAAGAAATGATCCTTATGATCCTTGTGGGTTCCCTCCAGCTCAGAATATTCTGTGATACTTCATGAAACTCAGTGACAAAGAGGTCTCCCTGAGAAGGAAGCCATTGCTAGAGGAAGGTAGTGTTCTTAGTGACTGAATATTTAATTCTGTGTTAGATAAGTCAAGGATGGTATTTGCGGCAATTAAAGAGTTGAACTATTTGTCACTGAACAGAGAAGGTTTTGAGAAAGAGTATAGTGTTTTCACATGATATTTACTGCACTGTTTTGCAGAAATGGCAAAAAAAGGTGACACAAAATAGTTCTATTACATACTTTGAATGTCAAGCAAATCTACTCTTTTGAATGGGGACTTCCATACCCAGAGTAGACGTCATGCATGCAGTCACCTAACAGCCACATCCTCCACAGTCTTACTTTCTTGTGTTACATGGTCTGCTTCCTCTCATCTCCAGGCGGTAACACTGGGGCCTTTCTCTTTTAACTCAATACCTCTGCTCCCTTTTTTTCTTACCTGCTTTGGATGTGTCAGTTTGACCACCAAACTTTACACAGTTTTCAGCAAAGTCATTACATGCATGACCAAACAAACATAATATCGCGGTGTGAAAGGACACTCCAGTTGTATTATGAATTTGCCCATGAATACCTTCACACCTATTTATATGAAAAATTCTCACATTTCCTAATAAAACCTGTATGTCAACAAATGGGGATATGAGAAATATGCTGTAACGATGCTGACTGCACAAAAAATACATTAGAGAAACAGTCATCCATCTTCAAAACTGTTTTCCTCTTGTTGTTTATTACGTGCCTGAAGGTAGCCTGTAGGGCAACCAATAAATTTGTTGTCTTCTTTTCTTTCTGTAATAGTGTGAACACCTCCTTTAATCCTTATGGATAAGGACTGCTGAGGACCTTATGCAAAGGAGAAAAAGGGTGTTCCTCCAGCACTTTATGTTTAGATCAGAAGTACGTTTTTGAAACAAATATCCAATCACCCCTATTTATTGCTTTGTATCATAAAGATTTGGTCTTGATTTTCAAGACACATAGTCAAAGGCTGTACACAGGTTTAATCATGCATGTGTTTATGGGCTCTCTGTCTCAGCTTCAATTTCACTATTAAGATGAAAGTCACTGTCATTGTTAAAATCTATATATTATACTTATCTCACAGGTGGTTATCTCTGTTTGTATTTTCATTAATACTAATTAATGTGTAATTTTTTTTCTGTGGCAAAAGCATATTTGAGTCAAAATGTAACAGACATCTCCTTTCAAGTTGCAAAGTCTCTTTATATAAGAAGGATAGATGATGGTTTTTTCCGCTGTATCATCTTTTCCGAATCCCAAATATAACTGCAGATAGCTGAAGTGCAATGTCTCCATTTTCTAGTGTCCAGTTACTACTTCTTAGAATACTGACCTTCGACTAGTGTCAGGAGAATGTGCCATGCTCATTTCTTGTTGCAAGTACCCATGGATTGGTGCATCCATGACAAGCGTTTTTAGAGTTGTTGCTGCTGCGTATCTCAGCATAAGGCTTCCCACTGGGGGCTCACTCTCTAGTTAACAAACACTGGTTGTAATGAGTTGACTTGGAGGGGGGTGATACCAAAATAAAACTTAAGTGAGATAATCAGGTGGAGGGAAGGTTCTGCTGGGTCTGCCTGTGAAGTCATAGGAGGCCCTCAGCTGGCCCATTAGTCCACTCTGGGCAAACTGGGCTGTGCCACTATAGCCAGTTCTCAAGATTTTGTTGGCAACCTCATGACTCGTACATTTATGGCAAATTCTGTAGTCATGAAAGTAATGACTCTCAGATTTGAATATAAGGAAGGAAATTTTCTAGTCCTCAGGGCTGTGGGGAAAAATGGCTGAAGCCATGTAAAATGTGCATCTGGAACTTCAAATCCAGGCGTACACAACATTTTTTTTAATTGAGGCAAAAATTAAATGTTTAAGACATTACATGATCTGAGGATTTTTTAATGTTTAAGAAATTACATGATCTGGGTATTTTTCTTCAGCAATTGGGAAATCAAAGTTCTCTCAGTCACATTAATAACAATTTTGACCAATAGGTCATACTGTGCTTCTTAAGTAGTGAAAGACAGTCTTTGTTATGATGTTGGGTTTCTATTTTTTTATTTTTCAATGTATGCAATAGCTGCAGACATAGCTCTAAGGAGTGCATTTATACAGATATATAAAATTATATATGTAGTTAATAGAGATTATATATGCATAATTTAATGAAAAAATCCAAGATGGTATTTTGCTGTCTTCCTCCTTCTTGTAAGAATAGCACGGCTGTCTGTCTTAAATTATAAGGCTTAAATGATTTTAAAATAACAATGTTTAGTTGTTTCAAGTTCATTTGTCTGCATAAAATTTACAAGAAAGTTGCCATTAAGCTGCAGAGAAGTTATCTTCATTAACACATAACCAAAAATACAGATTGTTATTTTAATGGAAACTAAAACCAGCATTCCCTTCTGCGATACCTGTTCTTCCTTTCATACTTGCATACTATTCTTTAAATGACTGTGTATGTCAGTATCCTCTCAAAAAGCTTTCAAAGGATAATCTGTTTTTCACATTTTGGCTCACTGGCTTCGTCTAAGGTTTAACGAGCATAAAGAAGTGATAGACAGATGAATGCTTGATACCTTTCTGACATAGCAGGGTGGGAATTATGCCACACAGGTGACTTGATGACAGACTGTACCAAGCAGTGGGTTGCATGTCATGTCTATTTTTTAAGAGAAAAGTGAGGACTTCACAGCAAGCTGTCTGGCTTAGGGTAGAAGAAGCTTTTGTAATATGGTTTGACTGGCAGGGGTTGAGAAGAAGGAAAGTTACTGCATTCAATAACTTGACTTAATTGCAAAAATACTAAGTTGGATTATGTAGGAGGCACCTGAGGAAGCACATACAATGGAAACTATTTTAATGAACATTTCCCCCAAAGCAATGTGTTTCTATTTTGTTCAAGACAAATTAATTTGGCATAGTCCTTGGTGTATTTTACCTCTTTCTGTTTAAAATAGTGCAGATTAGAGAACAGATATAAAAAGTTTGCTCTCTGCAGATTTTTTTTTTGTAGCAAGTCTGTTTATTGAAGCTAAACTTGTACTTCATATACTTTAAACATCTTTCAGAAACTTTTGGGTTCATGAAAACCCTAAGGGTTTGTAGTTGATGAACAACATCTTTAGGGTCTAGATGTACTTTAGCCTTCAGTAATGGATGAATGTGAAAAATAGCATCATATCTACTCTGCTGGCTGAAAAAAATGAATTACTACCTCAAGTTCAAAAAAAGAGACCAGCAACAGACCCGAGAAGCAAATAATAGGCGGAACTCAGTTTTGAACAGTATATCTGCTGAAAAATATATCATACATAGAAGATTGAGATTCAGGCAATAATTCACAAAAATACTTAAATTTCTAAGAGATGGCACTGATGCTACATTTTTAAGTACAAAATTAAATCTCCTATACCCTAAATCAGTGCCACCTAAAATGTAGATGTTGGAGAGCTGTAAAATAAGCCATGAGCTTGTAGTGCTGAGCTGATTATATGCCTGATTACTAGGACCCAGAGCTGTCTGCATCTGGAGCAAGGACTCGCTGCACTGTCTTGCCTCTAAGGACACTGCCTAACCATTGAACTACTAGGTGTTCTTAGGTAGGATTAATTTTCTTTTGCCAAAGTTGTGTCACTTCTTGTAAGTTTATAGATCTTTGTTGGGCAGGAGAGCATGAGAATGACACTTTGATCCAATGGTTAATGTATTGACCATGATGGCTTGGGTCCAAAGTCTTACTTTGGGAATATTTAAATGTTTTATGCAAAGGAGAGCAGCTTCAGCAGTGTTTTCTTAGTAGATGTAGAAAAGACTCAGAAAGTTAATTAGGAAGCCAGTTCTTCCCCTTAGCAGTGCTGAGTGAAATTAAATCAAGATAAACTGAAGGTGCAATGGGAATTATCAGCTGATTGCTACATTGATCAAAATAATCCCTTTGGTGTGGCTGTAATGACCTCTCCAGTGATTTCATTCAAGCCAGTTAGAAACTAAAAACTGAGTTTAGAAGACATAAAATGTTAGAAGAATCATAGAATATCCTGAGTTGGAAGGAACACACAAGGATCATAGAGTCCAAGTCCTGGCCCTGTGCAGAACAGTCCCAAGAATTACACCATGTGCCTGAGAGTGTTGTTTGAATGTTTCTTGACTGCAATGAGGTCTCCCCTCAGTTTTCTTTTCTCCAGACTGAACAAGCCAAGTGTCCTCAGCTGCTCTGCATATGGATTCCCGTCAAGGTCCTTCACCATCTTCATTGCTTTCCTTTGGACACTCTCTAACAGCTTAATAATCTTTCTTATATTGTGGCACCCAAAACTGCACCCAGTATTCCAGATGAGGCCATCACAGTGCAGAGCAGAGTGGGACAATCCCCTCCCTCAACCAGCTGGCGATGCTGTGCCTGATGCCCCCCAGGACATGGCTGGCCCTCCTGGCTGCCAGAGCCCTGCTGACTCAGATTCCACTTGCCATCAAAGAAGTCTCCCTTACATCCCCTAGTTACACAGGAACTGCAATAATCTGCCTTCAAAAGAACAGATGCTGAACAGACATACATAGGAAGAATTATTTCTACTGAGTTATTCAATTAGTTCAGTTCATAAGAAGCTATGGCTTAAATAGCCTCCATTGCTTGTAGAAAGTATAAACTACATCCCAGCTGTTCTAGGATTTCTGTAAATTATTTTACTTCACATTTAAGACATGAAAGAAAGCAAAACCACATAATTGCAAATGGTAGCAGTTTCTTTCTCCGCTATGACTTAAAATTCCTCTGCTGTTGCCATGTTACATGCAAGACTCTTGCTCAACTAAATATAAGAATCACAGCCTCATTGACATGCAGATAAGAAAAAAAGTAACATGGCTATTCCATGTTTTTCAAATTCTGCATCTCTTTCTGAAGAAGTTCCATATGAAAAGCAGTTGCCTGGAAGGAAGGCAGGAAGGCAGGCAGGGAGGGACGGAGGCAGGCAGGAAGGCGGGCAGGGAGGGATGGAGGGATGGAGGCAGAAAGAAAGAAAGAANCCATCTTTTACATTTTTGGTTATATTGAAGAAATATATTAGGTTTGTTCCAAGTCTTAACTTTCCCCGCCCCACCCAATAATATTCACATTGTATGTATCTTCTGTGCTGAGTTTATGCTCTGAGGCACAGCCCGTATCTGCTGTGTGTTATGAAGAACTTAATGTGTTATTAGCACGGAGGGTACACGTTTTAGGTTAGTTTTTGGGCAGTATCAGTACACAGATCTATACTACTCCTAAGACCGATGTTGCCTTCAAGAGTAGATCTGTGGCTTGTGCTACTGAAGCTTCTCTGTTTTTCTCTAACTGATCCCTTCCTCCCATGGAGTTAGTGTCATGAAGGGGAAGGAATGGACAGAGGTAAAAATGTTGGTTACCCTTCTGTCTCCCTTACGTGTTAAGTGGAAGACTAACTTAAGACCTCTCAAGTATCTGTGAAATTCCATTAAGACATGAAACTCTCACTCTAAACTGACACCCATCTACCTAGGAGTAACAACTGCATTTATCAGGCTGAAGCCTGGAAGGCATTTCTGCCTCTGTAATGCTTTGTATAAGAGATAACCAAGTGAGACGGTGAATGAAGGATGCCAGGGAACTGTGGTGTCTGAGTGAAGATACTTATGATCTGCATTTGAAGTAAATGGAATGTTTGGTGAGTTGGAAAAAAGTGTGTATTACTCTTTTCCCATTCAGTGAACAATACAGAAATGGATCCAAAATGGATTTCTGTCTCTTGCAAAAAAAACCCCAAAACAACAAGCAACCAAAAAACCCCAACCCCAATCCTGCCCTCCCCCAACAAACAGGCCATCTGTGAATTTTCTCTCAGGCTGATAATTTTTGGAAATTAATCCTACCCCAGCACTCCCTCTGTGAAAGGATGATTAAAAGGGAATAGAAGTTGAGAGTGGTGGAGTATTATTTTATTTCATGTGCCTAATGTACCTATGTATACTCAATTCTGAATAAATGTCAAAGGTCTTTTCTTGTTAAATGTTAAATATTGAATTCTTGCCTATTAAAAGAGTGAGTAACCAGCAAATTACACTTCAACAGTAATCAGAAAAAACCCAAAACACTGTATTTTGAACAAATAGGAACTATTATTCCATCAGAATAAGGTATGAATATCCAGCTGCAGAGCTTCTATTTGGGAAGCAATGTTCCATTGCACCATCCCTGAGGAGATGCCATGGGTCACAGAAAGCATGAAATATGTAACCCAGAGACATCCTCAATCAAATAGCTTTGCTGCTCTACATTCCAGGTACAAACCAGCCTGTGTAACAGATGGGTTCTATAGTGATGTAAAATGAAATTAAATAAGATAATAAATTTCTGGTATTTTTATTACTAATTCTGGAAAAATTAGCCAAAATTTCAGCCAAACTAATGGATTGCAAGCACAAAATAGGCAATCTAGGAGTCTAGGAAGGGCCTTTATTTTAACTGTACACATGAAGCACCACTCTAGTGTGTTTCTGTAAAGTCAATTAAGCATAGGATGCAGTTAAGTTCCCTAGTAAAATATTAATCTTGCACGGCAGGTTTGTTAGATCATGCAGTGGATATGCTCCATTGCTAGGCTCTCATCCTGCTGAGATCTAAAGGTCGAGTGTTTCTGCATTTTTGGGATAGTTGAAGGCTTAAGCCCAGGACCTAGGAGTTCTGTACTTACTGCTGGGGCCATGTTCTTAAAGCTGTGTTTCTAGTCAGGAGAAATCTGGGGGTTTGGCTACAATTTGTGTTAGGACTTGATTTCTAAATAGTTCAGAAAACATAACTAAATTATTAATAGGTGCTAGAAGTGTGCTACAGATATAAATAGGACTGTATGGCACTTGTTAAAAGTGCAGAGCCAAAAGGGGAGCACAACCAGATTATCAGGAGTAGCCAACTGTACCTCTAAAAAGAGCTCATCAGCTTGCACCAGCACATATGCCCTGATTACTGATTAATTATGCTTATGGAAAGAGCACACTGCAAGGGAGTCATCCCACTGGGGGCAAAGGGGCATCACTTCTGTGAGGATGACATGAGTGGTACTTACTGAATGCCTTTTTTGCTTGCAAGCAGTTTCAGTAATTTTTCCTTATGTGGTCAAGATATGTTCCTGAGAAAACACAGTAATTACAAATTGCAGTAACTGCAGGTCTTTCAGGCTCCTCCTTGCATTTTTAGCGCTGTGTATATTGACGTTTTCCCTGGACATTATTCCTTAAGTAACATCAGCTTCTATTTAATCATTCCTCAGCCTGTATTTTTGAAACCGGTCAGCTATAGAAATGTTTTGTATTTCCAGTCTGTAGTGTGTGAAAAGATTGGCTTTCTAAGAGCACCTGTTTTCATGGTAGCACATGCAATTAGCTCTCATTCATAAAGGTGAATTCTCACCAATTTTGTTGTCAGTGTCACTCTAGAGAAGGTGTGTGTGGACCCTACAGGGAGGTAAAAACCACAATCAGGTGAAAAACTGTGTCTAGAGATCATTCAGAAATTCATTTCTTCCAGGCCACAGGAATATCCATCATATTCAAAGAAGGTAAATAATTTTGATATTCTTAGGATTAATCTGAATTTTTTGTGCTGCACCACCAATTATTGCTTAATAATGTGTAAAGAAAATATCATTAGACTGATTACAATATAATCAAAATAAGAATTTGCCTCTTCTGTCAGGGTTTCTGAAAGTTATCTACCTAATAGAATAATTAGAATTTTAAATTTATTTCAGGAATGTAAGGACTGCAGTAAGTAGTGCAATTAACCACACATTTGTTATATTATATTGGCATATAATTAATCACACAATGACATACTTACTGTATTTTATATGCATAGTTCATTTACCATAATGATTTCCCTCCTGACTTTTTAATTTAATCATGAAATTGCATTTAGCAAAACAGATATTTTTGAAACTGAACTATTATAATGGTTACTTGACATTTAAAAAATTGTTTGCTTGAATTGGTTTTTGCAAGATTCATTTCAGCAATGCGCGGTACATTCATTTCACTGAAGTTCATTGCAGAGTTCTGTGAAAGGACATCCTTTTTTCCAGGTTGCTGTTCCGTTGGGATCAATATATGATGGTTAAATTGGAAAAGTGTTTGGCAATTGATAGATGGCAACTATATGATACAAATTGTTTTATATCACACTGATGCTTTGCTTTTCAATTGTTACAGATATATATTGAAGGATGAATATCAACACTGCTCTTTTTATTATGGCCTTTTTTGAGCAAAGATTAGAAACTCTTACTGCATTTCAACATAATTCTAAGAGTGTCTGATTCAGTTCTTTTTAAATATAATGACATTTGGTAGAGATAATTACCTTGTTCTTAGTAACCTGTGCCTAATTTAGCAAGCTGGCTGAAGAACAAATGACAGTCTTTTAAAGGAAATGCATTCTGTTAATTTATAAAATTTGAGAATGCATATATAAAGGAATATACTTGGATGTATAAATGTGGTTTTGTGTGCACAATGATAACCAATGTAACATTCATACTTGTTTTCTGATCTTCTCTTTCTACAAACTACCATTGAAAACTATGCATAGACTTTCAGAGGAACTGAATACCACAAAACCTACTGACTTCTAGGGAATTCACGATGAGACTGGAATTCAGGCACTAGAAGTGTATTTATAATCTGTTTGTGGTAAAATGCCCCAGTATTGTATGCAGTGTCTTGAGATGTGCAGTTGCAATGTGTCTTGGGTCAGGGAAGGCATAAAGGCCACCTTACTCTTTTATTTGGCAATCGCATTCAAACAGGTGTTCTGCCAGCATTCTGTACTGGATACACAGTTCCTCTGTCTCATCTATACCTGGTGTGCAAGGGACAATAGCACTTATGACCTGGTCCTGCCCATCAGCATTGCAATAGACTTTCTGCCAGCAGAAAGATAAATGAGCATATACAGTACAATTTGACACGTTAGGCTGATCTCAGAAACTCCTGAATTTTATCCTGTGTCTCACTGGATTTTAGTTAAGGCAATGTTACAGAATTACTTTGTGGGGCTTCTTGGCTTAGAATTCAGCCTAAAATTAACAAATTGAGGGAAAGAGCAACTTAATATGAACAACTATGAGCACGAGTGTGCTGTTACTCCCTTCCTTTGCAATGGGCAGCTCTCTGTGGTCTGGAAGCCTTGTGCCAGGGAAGAGCTACAAGGCACAAAGTTTACAGCTTAGCAGTGAGTCACAGATGCCGGTTCCAAAGCTGACACTGTTGGAGGGTGTTCAAGGATTCTGCAGGAAACGGAAATACTTGCAGACTGGTTGACAGGCTGATGCTTAGAGAATACAAATTTTAAGGACTTTTCAAGGTAGAAGGCTTGCTTCTCTTCCTCTTACAATATTAGATAATGTCCACAGTCTACCTACCACTCTTAGACACCTGCACCCTCATGTATGTGCAGGCTTTATATACATATTTGAAAATGTATGTAGCCATGCATATACCAAACTGTCACAGGGAATGTATATGCAAATTAATCCAGAACTTAATAGTGTAGTAACTTATTTATAATTAATTAGGTTATACAAAATTTATTTACTTGACGGAGACGAAACTTTATTTTGCTTTTCAAAGTGTAACTTTGACCCCAATCTTTAGCATAATTTGAATTTTAATATTCATACTTAAAATTTTCCTACCAAAAAAGAATATACATTACAATTATTGTCAATGAAATACCTAGCATTGAAAATCTCAGCAAGAAGCAAAGATCAGATGAGACGAATATACATCTGGAAAAAAAATCTTGCAAACTAAATTAATGCACTGTTGTTGCCTACCAAGTGTAGGCAGTCATATATCTAGTGTGTTCCCAGGGATAACAGATCTGCAGAGTATTTTACAGACACAAGATTAATGATTTTGGTATTAGACAGGTCAAAATTTCTGAGGAATTCTGATTACCAATCTGAAAGAATATTGCCATGTGCTGGGCCAAGATAAAGCTGAGGAATGGATTTAGGATGCATCTTTACTGTCTCATAAGTGTAAGATAAATCTTTATCTGATTGGGGCATACTGAACACACACTTGTCTGCCACATCAGTATGACAAATATCATTATGATTAACAGAACAGAAGCTACACTCTCTGTAAAGTGTGAGATCTGTAAAACAAAAGTTACAAACTTGGGGCTCTGTCCCTGCAAGTGTGGAATATTCCTTAAAATAATCAAAATTGTCAGTTTCATGAAGGAGTTGTAGTTATCCAGTGCCTGCCAAAGAGATAATTAAGGAATCTTGGTCCTGTGTCCTACAAGTGTAGGTCCTTTCTCATTCCATCAGCAGGGTTGTCAAGGGAGTGCTCCCAGCTTCTCTACCTTTGGTCCTCGCAGCAAGGTGAAGGGATTCCTGCAAGAAAGGGGAGAACTAGGAAAGCACAAATTTTCTATCTTCTGTCTAGTGTCAACAGGAGCTGGAACTATAGGACAGAGATGTTAAATTATTTCGTTAGCAACAGATATGATGTGAAGATAATGGGGACACAGTGTGGGAACTGTCCTTGCCATAATGTGTGTCAAATTATTATTATTACTGTCATTACGCATATCTGAATAAAAGAAGAAACTCTTTTCATCTCTATGTCATGGTTTAAAAAGAGGACACTGTAGCATAGCAAATAGCTTTTCCTCTGACATTTTGTATTTAGTTTGATTACAGGCATTACAGGCATCCTGCCATACATCCCTCACATTCAGCTTGCAAAGGCACCGGCCCCGCCATTGTTATTTTTCTCTTCCATCCTCCCCTGTCTGTCCTTCCAGTGTTTTATCATCAGACAGAGACTAATAAGAAATGTTTCTACAGAGTAGTTTTCTATTGCACAGTAGTTTTGAATGTTTCTTCAAGCATTTGATGGAACTGGAAAAGATCTCAGTGAGAGCCTTCTGCCCTGTCACTCTCAGCAATACTGAGGATAAAGGAAAGAAGTACATCGTGGCCCAGATTCAGTGCAACATCTGTACTCTTAACTTTTATTTAGGTGCCTAATTTATTTCAGGAAAAAATAAAGCTGAAGTGCTTTGTTGAGATTTGGTATTCAGATGTTCAGAATTCAGCCATTTCAGTGTCATCCCAGAGACTTTAAATACCAAATGCATGGTCTCTCAAGTCCTCTGTGTATACACACTTTTCACTTTGGCCTCCCTAATAACAATAGACTAACAACTGATTGTCTCATTTTCTGAGCAGTGATTTCTGCTGGTCCACAATTTTCTACGGTGACTTAAATGGGAGGGAAGGCAGGCAAGCAGGCAGGCAGGCAGGAGGGAAGGAAGGAGGGAAGGAGGAAGGGAAGGAAGGACGGAAAGGAAGGAAAGGACGGAAAGGAAGGAAGGGAGGGAAAGGAGGAGGGAAGGGAGAAAGGAGGGAAGGGAGGAGGGGGGGGAAGGAGGAAGGAAGGGAGGGAGGGAGGGAGGGAAATCAACCTTGTTCTTTTTATGCCTGGGAATCAAAATCTCTAGTTATGGCAAACTAATGCAAAGTACAATAGTGCCAACATCAGCAGCTGTAGAAGTGTCAGCTTCCAAGTATTCATTTAGATTTTAGTGAACATATGCTGCACTGGGCTGAGTGTGTTAACCCTTGCTCATAACAAGGTCGATAAAATAATATAGGCACCCATGGCTGGTGTAATGTATTTATTGACCTTATTTCTGCCAGCTTTGTTCAGTAATTTTTCTTCATTAGAAAAATTCATTAGAATCACTGAACCAAGGAGACTAACTGTAGGGAAAAGTTCAGATATAGTACATTAATGAAAAATGATGTTATTTTCGTTAAGAGTATGGCCCATGAAAATGTCCACTAAATGAACCTATGAAATTCAGACAAAATGTAAGAAAATAACCTAGCTATGACCCGTGTTAGATCATGATAGTGTGTCTTTCTTTGCAAGGTATTGAGTATCTTCTGTTTAACCTAGGCCAAATTCCCAATTCCATCCTCTAGCAACTTTTCATTATATTTCAGCATATGGCTATTTAAAATTTTGAGAGAAAATGGTCATTCCACAGAAAAATAAGTCTGTGGGGATTTTGGTGAGTTTTTTTGTGTTCGTTGTTGTTGGTTTTGGTTTTGTTTTTTTAAAAATCACATGTATCAAGAATCTTGGGGTATGTGTCCCAGGTGACCTAAGACAATCTCTGTGTTGTTGTCATATATATCTTTTTCTTAAAGGTACTAATTCATTATTCTGCTGGTTTATATTTATTTCCCCTTCTGTGATTACTAAACGGCTTCTAACAAACAAGACTTGGAGTTTCTCTCCTCTCTATACTTTTCTCTGTACTTTTCCCAGACCAATTAATTTTTTAAAGGACTAACACCCATGTTTTCAATAAGGTTTCACTGGAACTTTCCAAAGTGTCATTAACAGCCTCTCTTTATGGCAAATGCATCCCCTTGCATATTCTAGGATTTCATTAGTCTTTGCCATGGTTGTGTCACATTAGCAACTCAGAGGGAAGGACTTCTTTTTGTTAACTTTTTAAGAATTGTCGAATAGCCCTCAAACTACTCAGAAGAAGCTCTCTCAGAGCTATCTAATCCATCTAATCCAGTGCTCTGTATGCAATCTCTCTTTGTTCTACAATTTAATCTACCCTGGTCTATTTATATGATCCTAGCTAATTTGATCCTGTCTAATCTAACCTATCTTTTCTAGTTCATATAATCTCTGAGGTCTCATAATCTCTTGCCAACACAGACTAAGTTCCTCAAGNTGTTTTTTTAAAAATCACATGTATCAAGAATCTTGGGGTATGTGTCCCAGGTGACCTAAGACAATCTCTGTGTTGTTGTCATATATATCTTTTTCTTAAAGGTACTAATTCATTATTCTGCTGGTTTATATTTATTTCCCCTTCTGTGATTACTAAACGGCTTCTAACAAACAAGACTTGGAGTTTCTCTCCTCTCTATACTTTTCTCTGTACTTTTCCCAGACCAATTAATTTTTTAAAGGACTAACACCCATGTTTTCAATAAGGTTTCACTGGAACTTTCCAAAGTGTCATTAACAGCCTCTCTTTATGGAAAATGCATCCCCTTGCATATTCTAGGATTTCATTAGTCTTTGCCATGGTTGTGTCACATTAGCAACTCAGAGGGAAGGACTTCTTTTTGTTAACTTTTTAAGAATTGTCGAATAGCCCTCAAACTACTCAGAAGAAGCTCTCTCAGAGCTATCTAATCCATCTAATCCAGTGCTCTGTATGCAATCTCTCTTTGTTCTACAATTTAATCTACCCTGGTCTATTTATATGATCCTAGCTAATTTGATCCTGTCTAATCTAACCTATCTTTTCTAGTTCATATAATCTCTGAGGTCTCATAATCTCTTGCCAACACAGACTAAGTTCCTCAAGATAAGACCCAGAGATGAGACAGCTGCTGAAGTACACAAGTTTGCTTTCTCAGTTTCTCTCGTTGCACTCAATGCCACTGTCAAATTTCAAATCCACTGCTACAAGTGCAAAATTAAGACTTTATTGTCTCTTCTTTCAGAAATCCCAGGAAAAGGAAAACAGGTCTGGCCATAAGCAAGGATGTCTAGTTATCCTTTTTCTTCTTCCTGAAAGACCATGAAAACTAAAGTGAGAGATATTTAATATTATCTTTAATATGTTCTGTCTTATCTTCTTTTCAAAATTGATTTGAAAAACCTGCCAGCAACAGGAAACATCAAGAGCCAAGAGGAAAAAAGGCAAGCATTGCTTTATAAATCAGGTGCTATACTTCTGTGACTTTAGAAACAAAATACTTAATGCTTCAATACGTTTGACTACTTGGAAAAATAATATAATTAATTCTTTTAGAAAACACATGAGAAACACATGGATATTCACACAGGAAAACCAGGAAGATTGGTGGATTTTATATTGATTAAAGATACTCTACGGAATTTTAAATCTCGAACATTAGAAGAGCTAAAAACAGCTTGACAGACAAGAAATGGGGTGAAGACGAAGTTTGAATATTCTTATATAAAGGGTAACAAAACTGAAACACTATTTTTTTGCTATACATACCCTCTTACCTTTGGGAACACTGGAAAAGCGAAGCCGAATAACCACAGGCTGACTATGAGAAACTGGGATGATGTGTGTCAGAGGTGTTCCAGAATGCGTCAGTTCCTACTAAGAGAAAGGGACAGCTGGATATTGACAGACAACCTGACAATCAGCACTGTTGCTCAGGTATGATGTACCTTGCATTGCCCCTCTCCCAACTTGTTCCCGCCTGCTCTAACCCTTTATAGTCAGCACTGTGCACTTAGGATTTTCATTGTATGCATGTAAGAGTGTTACGTGGCAAAGGATAAACTGATGGAAAGGAGCAGCTATGCAGGGTATTTTGTCTGCATGGCATCTAGTGCATGAAGGCTAGATAGATGCGTAGAAGTTTGAAATGTGATAGACAGCACTAAGGAAATGCATATAACTCTTGCCACCACAGTCAAGAGTAAGCAACGGTGAACAAAACAAAAGGCAGGATGACCTGCATGATAGAAAAGTCAGGTCATGATCCTAACAGGCATAGGAGATGCCCACAATACTTAAAGTGAAAGGTAGTCTTGGCATAAGAACAGATGGATACAAATTAGTCACAAATAAAAGTGGGGAAAATAGAGAAGGAAGACTAACCAGTGGAACTGCAAGTCTTCCAGAAGGAGTTTCTTGAGTGTGGAAGTAGAGAAAGATCATCTCATTTAATTGTATATCATATCAGGGACTCAGTGATCCAACACTCTGCACCACCCAATCTACTGTTAATGGTGCTGTTGGGTTTAATAGATGGATTTGTACCCCTTCTGTTCTTTAAGCTGTATATCAGCACCCCGACAATGAAGAGCAAGCTCAGTTTCTGCATACAGGCTCTTTTGGAACTATTCCTCTAATGCACGGGTGACCAGTTTTGACAAAATTAAATCCTAGCTGTACTGAAGGCAACAACAAAGGTTCTTCTGCATTCAGTTTTATCTCAGCACCTTCTCTTTTTATTTCATAAAACCCAACACCAATGACTGAAAGGTTTATATATGTGGCATCCATGCAGTGCATCTCCTGGCTTCTGAAGCTGCAACTTCCCAGACTCACTACCTGAAACAGTCCTCAAACTGGCCTACCAGAACAAGGCTAGTCTGGAACCAGTCCAGGCTCAAGGTGCTGGAAACAGCTTCTGTGCACCTTTAGGGTACTATGTGCTAGGCAGAAATATAAAGTTGACATTGAATGGCAAGGAGTTTGCAGTGTTCATTTTTCTCTTCTGCATTCTGTTCACCTACCTTTCTCAACTATACCCTTCTCCTGGAGTCCAAGGTATCAGCATGAGATGCTAGGCTTTGAAAGATAAAAGTCCCAGGCCATTAGTTCCATATCTGCTGTTTGCTAGCTAGAGCTGGGGGTGTTTTCCCTACCCCTAGAAGCAATCCAAAGCAAATGCCTCATTCCAGAGAGATTTCTCCCTTGCAGCATTCTCAGGGATTTCACTTTAAACAAACAAATTGTTCGGGTGTATCTGAGGGATTTGCACAGAGCTTAAACTCTGAATGGCATGTGATTAAAAGGCAACATTCAAAACAATGTGGAAATAGATCCACCCACGCTGGAAAAAAAAAGAGTGTTATAAGCCTTTGAGGACTGCTCATAAAAATCACTTAACAGGAACACACCATAAAAAAGTCCACCAGAAATGCAGAAGAAAATGGAATAATGCTTGCATTGCACTGTTATCTCACCTATTTCCCCTTTGGATCCTGATATTTCTTCATTCTCTATTCATCTGCAGGGCCACATGTCTCTAGAGCAAAAAAATATCTCTCCCCATTCTATTCCCCAACAGAAGTGGCAGAATGAAGAATAAATGCCAAATTACCTGAACCATCCTGGTGATTATTTTAATCCTTACCAGGCTCTGGGCCAGTTTAAATCTGATCCTGGCTTCAGGAAGCCATGTCAAGTTTTCCCTTGTTCTTGTTCACAGCGTATAGAAGACCCCTCCTTTGATAGGGAGAGCAAGCTTCTGGACACTCAATCACTGCTTCAGCAGGAGTAACAAGGTGTTTGCAAAGGACACTCCACATGGCTGGAGCCCAAAAAAAATTACTTTTTGCTGCTGTCATCCAGAGGATCCTGCCATCCCTTGCATGTACTTGGTGCAGACAGAGCTAGCTTGCATCCAGAATTCAGCCTGGTGTCTGCCAGCTGGACCATACAGTCCTATATCCCTTACCAAGGGATATTAGAGTGGTCTGGCCCTACAGCAACATTCGAAAAATCATCAGCTTGTGTGACAGAGAGGTATGTGGCCCTGCAAATACACCTACAACAGGATCTCCTTCTCAGTACTCTCCCACTGTATCGGTGTGGACGTCTGTACATGCCTCTGCTCCTGCCCATATACCGGAGAACAGAACGGAAAAGAGTTCCCAGGAGGAGGAATGAATTTCTGTTGCTATCTGCATCAAGTTCAGATAAGCACATACCTTCTGATTATGGACAGGAAGCAGGTAGAGAAATAAATAACCGCGCAGTTGCTACTCATGATGCAGGGAATATTAAGGAGCAAACAATGACAACTGGATAAAAACTAGTGGCTGAGCATTTTTCTGAAGCAGAACATAAATTACAAGAGATAAAACTGGTGGCTGTGGCAAAACGCACTTCTTATTTACTGCAAAATTACCCGTGTTGTCACAGTGACCTGTCTTTCCAGTCAAGATTGCCCAATTTAAAACAACTCCACATTACAACAAAAGAAATGAAAAATTAGGAATTTAACACAAGTCATTCTTTAAAAAAATATTCAAAACTCAGTGGCTGCTTGTAACAGAAGGTAACTTCCTGTTGGTTAGTGGAGAAGAACCCTTTGGAGCCTGCACTGAAGAGCAGCAGGGAGCAATAAGGAGTGGGCAGGGAAGCTAAGATGTCAGTAGTCTCCGGGGCACTGAGTCAGAAGGAGGATATGGGAAGATAAGCAGCTGTGAATTTGGCTAGGAAGGTGTTGGAGCATGTGCTAGGTCGGGTTCAGTGGAGTGGGAGGCAGCTGGAGAGGTCACGAGCTCTGGAGTGAGGAAACACCCCAGCTGGTGAGGTAGGAAGTGGAAGTAAGTAACAGAGGTGTTGAAGAGGAGATGTGGTCCAGGTCTTTTTAAGAGGAGAAGCTGTGGTATGCTACACATAGACTGACAATTGCTAAATAAATGAAGGTGAATGGGTACTGAAAACAAGAACAAAAATCAGTCAGGAGCTAGAACATATCACCAGGGATAGGAAGGGTGAGAAAATGTGGATTTTAATCTGTGACCAATCTGGAGGAGGGAACTGAAGATGGCAAAGATAGATGCCATACTAGCTAAGGAAGGAAGTTCACTTGTCAGAAGTTGTCATGGTCTTTTACTTATTAGGTATACTTCTGAAATTCTTCTCCATGGACACCCC
>VWZG01001953.1:0-53828 GCA_013396735.1 Grallaria varia
TCGTGTGCAGTCTGTCTCTGAACACCCCCATCGCTAATATGTATATGTGCATACTTAATAGCCCACATTAAGGATATGCAGTGTCCTACAAAACCCTTCCCAGGGGAAGGGGACAGTGCTTCAAACCATTTGTGATCATATTAAATAAAAAAAAGGGTTCATTAATCACCTGTATAGTTGGGATTATGTAGCAAATAACCAGACAACATTATTTAAGACCAGTAAGCTGGACTTGGCATCCTTTTCCCATTTTTAAGAGGTTCACAGAGCTCTGTGTTTATAGCAAAGCTCTGACAGATGTTCCTAAGATGAGAAGGAAACTTCTAAACAGTCATCATTGTGAGGTCAGATCCTGATACATTGCAGTCTCTTTCACCCTTACCGATGTTCCTTTCAAAATGCTGATATCACTGTGTTCCTGGAAAATATCAAAAGGTCAACACATAAATGCTGCAACAAACAATACTTCTTGTTCCCGCAAAGTTCTTCCCCCTCCAGGGCTAAAGATAATTTAATGGGAGAATTCATTATTTCAAAATGGACTGTTCATTACGGTATTTTCATTGACAGTTCAGTGAAACTGTCAGCTCTTCTCTGTCTAATTGCTTTTGAACAACAAAAGAAAAACGTACACCCTTAAAAGAAAATAATTTTGACGCAGCTGGAACAGCCTCCTGTTTAAAGAGCAACAAATGAAGAGAAGAGAAGAGAAAGGAGGACTTAATTTGACACATTTTCCCAAACAATCACTTGTTACTTCAGTATTTCTGTAGACAAATGCAGTTATGCCAGAAGAAAACTTACCTTGTCCTTCAGCAACATCTGCCAGAAGAAGAATTTATTTGGATTGGCTCCTGCTAGCACTAAAAAAAAAGCCAGTTCTCGAGTATTTATAGGGGAGCAAGTTGTTAGCTTGTATTGCATGAGTCAGGTTTCTCACTGGTGCCATTCAGTGATGCTACAGCGATTAACTTGGATATACAGTCCAGTAAAGCCTGCCATAGAATACCCATAATTGAATTTTAGGCTACAACTCTAGTCATAACATAAGTAGCAGCCGCATAATCCTAAACTCTAGTGGAAAGTATGATCTGTCAACAGTTGGGTTTTAACAGATTTCTGTAAAACACTTTGCATTAAAAAAAAAACTTGGTAGCTTATTGCTTGCCCTTGGTAACTCATTAAGTACCTCACAGAGAAAACTGACTAATAACATGGTCCTTTTAAAACTAAATAGAAATTTGTGTTTATTTTTAGCCCACTTCTCTTTCCCAAACCCTGAAATACGGAAGAGAGAAAACAAGATCTTGAATTGCAGCTAGATCCTGGGATCAGATTAAAAGGGAGGCCTTGCACATTCAGAAAAAGCACAGGAAATCCCCCAAACACTGAACGGCCACTAGCTCACACCTTCATCAGACCCTGGGGTGGTCAGGGCTCTGTTCCCCCAAGGGGTGCCCCCTGCATGCAGCAGGATGGGGATTCGAGGCCAGGTCTCACTTCTCTGGTTCATCTGCAGCATTTGCTGCCCAAACATTGTCAGCCCTTCCTGACTCCCCTCCCGGTGCTGCAAACTCCGCCATTCACAGCAGTGCTCTGCAGGACTGCCCTCAGCCACCAGCCCCATCCTCCCGCCTGGCTCAAGGCACCAGCTCCCTTTCTAGGGCAGGGATATCAGGCTTTGCCTCCAGGAAAAGGCTCTGCCAGAGAGCTGGAAGGAGATTTCCAAGAGGGTGATGCTGGTGAGATTTACCACTTGGTTCCCAGACAGAAAAGCTAGATCCGGTGTATGAGCTCAGGAAAAATAAAGGAGCAAGATCAACTGCTGAGCCCATCTGGGTCAGGGGTCAGCATGCTCTCTGGGAAGGACATGGTGGGTACTCAACATGATGCTCCTTTCTTCTAACAGGGGCCTTGATTTCTAAACCTGCGAGATTAGAATCGATTTGGTTTGTTTTAAAAAACCCTCTGTATAAAGCACACATTATTTCTAGCCCAAATGGTCACCCTTGGGATTTCAGCAGAATATGTGAACACTCAGCTCTTCCAGGAACTGAATCACCCATATTTATGTACCTAATCATAGATTTAAAAGTTTAACTTCTAACATGCTGGTTTGAAAAATACCACCACCTCCTTCCTGGTTATACACAGCAGCGGTGGAAAAACAAAAATGACCAAAAATTGTCTCTTAACCTGAAGAAGCCTGTTTTGCAGCCAAAACAACATCTCCTGGGAGCACATGGAGGGTATCTGTGTTTGGCTGCCAAGAGATGAACTGACCTGGTATGAGACAAGGAGGATGGGAAAATATCTTGATTTGTCACATCAAATCCAAGCTTCATGTGAAATTTCAGTCCCAATATAATCCTCTGTTTCAAATAGCTGGTACTCAGGCACATCAAAGCTTTTCAAGTTGAACTGCAGACTCCAGAATAGCAGAGGGAAAGCAAGAGTATCCATCACCTCCCTGATAGCCTCTGCCAGCTCCATCTACCCATTTGCAAAAAACATGCTCTCCTGGAGAAACAGTGCAACTTGGAAAATCACACAGGTCTTCATGCAATCATATTTTCCTCATGACCTTGAAGAACACAAGATGAAGAACCAGGGGTTACACTGTACCTTTGCAGCACTGCCTTTTCCCCAGCTTGTAATGATCAAAGCAGAGAAGGTTTAGACTGGGTATTAAGAAAAATCTCTTCACCGAAAGGGCTGTCAACAACTGGAAGAGGCTGTCCATGAAAGTGGTTGATTCACCATCCCTGGAAGTATTTGAAAGACACATGGAGATGGCACTCGGTGACATAGTTTAGTGGTGGACTTCTTGCTGGACTTGATGGCCTTAAAAGTCTTTTCCAACCTAAACAATTCTATGATTCTACAAGCATAAGACCTGCAGAAACCCACAGATCCCAATGCCTTAGGCAATACTACAACAGTATCAAACTTTTTTGCTTTATGATGGTTTTAGGTTTTTTTCCTCCCTCATATCTCCCCTAGAAAGCTCCCAGTCAAGTTTATTCTAATTTTGCCCTTTTTTCTATCAGGTTATTTTTACTCCTGAATTCCTAATGTAGCTTGAAATTAATGCAGCCTTTTTATTTATATGTCAGCCTCCTCAATGATATATGCACAGTTTGAGAAGAGATATAATTACAGGCTGTTGCAGAAGAACACAACAGGCTGGTGTCATTACATCCCAGGCAAACTTCAGCTTTGTTTGGAATTTGTGACATATGGGATTTTATTTTTTTTTAAGATGTTTGATCTGAATGTCATTCCTCTAAACCCCATAATAATTTAAATCAGATCAAGACATAGGCAGTTTCCTACTGTTCCTAAGCAATGTATGCAATGCCTTGGGCAGCATCAGAAATCACAGAAAAAGGGGCTGAAAGAACTTGTCCTTGCTGCCCGCCAGACAGGGCAGCTCCTCATCCAGGGATTTTTGAGCCCGAATAAGGAATAGGAACTTTTAAAAGCACTTTAGACAAACACATCTAAAACCAAGCAATGGAGATACAAAATTAATGAGAAAAATCTCATCCTTTTTGCAATGACAAGACACTTAGATCTGTAATGTGTTATCAACTTGTGGATAACTCACTTCTTACCAGAAAAAAATGGTAAACCTTGCACTGCTATTTGAGAGAAGAGGTCTGGCTGTGACTCAGTGGGACCGGTTACGGCTGTGTATTTCATACAGCAAGGATTGCAAATGAGAATACCAAGAGACATTTTACCTCGAGGCTAGAGGCTCTGACCTGAAGCAGCTGCTAAACAACAATAAAAAGAGGGGGAAAAGGGAAGGATTAAAAATTTCTAGTGTCTTTCTCTTGGTTTTTTTGAGGGTATCTTGCTGTGGCCCATAAAAATTTAGACAGAAAAAGTAGTGCTAATAAAATTAATTTTTTTTTTTAAAAAAAGCTCACCTCACCTCATCAATTCCTCCAAGGACACTGTGGATAGAAAATGGCTTCCTCAGTCTATGAAACCCCAGTTTCTTAATCATAGAGTCTTTCCACCAATAAAGAGAAGGTGAAGAGAAGCCCACAGCAGGTACCAGAGGACAAGGCAGAAGAGCAAAAAAACCCCTCAAACTTTCAAAACCTACTTTTTATACTAAATAGAGCCCCACTCAGAGAGGCTCTATATCTTTGTTTTATAGTAGGAGTGCAACTGAGGTTTAGCCTTTGGATCTGTCATTTCTATTCTTGGCTAAATTTGATTTCACTAGAAGAATATTTGTTGATTCTCTTTCATTTGTTCATTGTACAAATGGCATATATAATAATAAGGCAGGAAAAAATTAAACAATTGCTTGTGAAAATGAGATATTTTAATTAAATTTAAATACCATGACACTTAGTATTATTTAAATAAGGTAATACTTTTTGTTTAACATTGTTATGAGATGGTTTTTTCCTTATATAAATATTGCATTCCAGTTCAGGTACAAAATCAGGACTGTTCTGAGCATTCTCAATGAACACTCTGGCCAGTGGGATATTGCACAACCTTGTAGTCTAAAGACCTTTGTAAGTGTTTAAGTAAATCAGTAGATTGGGATAGCACTTGTTTTACCTAGGTGTAGGCTAGATTAATCTAACCGAATCTAATCATGTAGGCATCCTCCTCTGGCAAAGGGGAAAGAGAGCAGTTCCAAAGGGCAGATCATCTCCTTAAGTGTTTCAGATTTGCTCATTAAATAGCCTTCTGTGGCTGTCTCTCTCCCTGCTCTGAGCATGGAGCAGGAACCAGAAGGATACTTTTGACAACTGTACTTACTACTAAATGAATAAAAATAGAGAGATGAGCTCATGTTCTGGTAACTTAATGAAATTAAAGCCAAGCATTTAATTTATTAGCTTTGGCATGAACTGTTGCACTAATTACTAGGAATTACCGCCATATTTCAGGGGGAAAAAAACCTAGCCAAACAAACATGGAAATTGCAGAACATGCAGCGCTTCAAAAACTACTGTTCCAGGTACGCAGTTTTATATAAAATGGTAGATCAGAAACCGATTTAAAATGAAAGAGATGGAAAAAATTCATCTCTGCAGTCTGTACAATTTCAATCTGATAAGAAGTCAACTGTAGTTGGTTTAGTTCTACTCTGAAAGGTGCATAAAAACAAGGGAGGGAAGTCTCATTACACTACAACAATAATAGCACTTTTTAGTTGACCAGTAAAGCAATTCTAGAGAAATATCTGTGAAAGTACTGAGAAGAAAAAAAGTGGATGAATTTCGCCTACTTTTACACAAAAAACTCACTGGATAAGTTGGATTGGAAACATGGGAGCCTCAACTCTGCAGACCTCGCCATTTAGCAGGAGAAAAGACCGGTTGTCACACTGTCTGCTCTCCCACATATTCATCAGTCATCTAGAAAAAACAAAAAAGGTTGGAGATGGGCTTTGCTGGGTGGCATTGAGAGCACTGGAAACCCCATGGTAACCAAGGGGACACAGTAACATGCTTGAGACTAAAACCAAGGGGTGAGGGGCCTCAGATTTGGCCCGTTCTTCTGATGATGCCAAAGTAAGTGCTCCTCATGTCTGAAGCAAGATTTAGTCCTTTCACAACACTGCAAAGATCCAAATGATTTCTTTGGTGAATATCAAGAAGAAAGAGCCACTGCTTATCAGCCACAGAAACACGAGGGCTGTATCCCTACTCCACGACATTGCCCTGGCTTATCGGTGGCATACCCCATGGTCCCTCACATAAAGCCCCTTTGTTCCTTGAGAGCTGAGTGTTGGATTTCACCCGCATCTCAAACTGAACTCCCTCTGACATATTTTATTTCTTTTCACTTAAAAGGCAGGACAAAAAAATTTGCAATGTTCACCCCAAGCTAGCTATCAAACAAATGCACCATTACATATTTGATGTGGAGATGGTGAACATTAAGGTTATTCTGACTGTAAAACCACCCTAATCTTCACTGAAATCAGCAGTCATCACAACAACAACAACCAGCTGTATTTTAACAAGATATTTTGTAAAATGGTATTACCATGATGGAGATACGATTACTGTAAAGGCTGTATAACTGGATGATTTAGGATATGCAGAGCTTTTGAAATACATTGGGTTTGTTCCTTTATGTAAGATAGCTAACACCTTTTTTTTAAGTCACTTTACATCAATGCATGCATTCAAAAAAATCCCCCCTTATGCTAGTACTTGGAGGAAATTCAGTTGGGCCAATTTGCTTTCTCCATACTGTTTGTTAATATGCATCCTTCCACCATGTCTCTGCATTCCTCTCCACTCTAGCTGAAAAAAAATCTATTTTTTCTACTGCATTTCCCAGAGATCTTTTCCTGCTCTCATTAATTTTTATTGCCTGGTCCAGAGCACTCTCTGCTCTGCTAAATACAGGCAAACAGAACAGAAAGAAGCCATGTTTCTAGAAAGGTGGACAGCAAATTCCTCGAAAAGAAAAATAATAACCTCATGAAATTTTTTTGCACTCTGTCTTTTACACAATCTGGCACTTGAGTTGTTATTTTTAAATCACTAAGTACATCAGCTAGAGGTTTTCTGTGTTCTGTTGTCACATCTAGCTTTTCCCCTCCATCCTGCCTGCAAATTAATCCCGCATCCCCTGGGGTAAATTCATCGTTCAAATCATTCCTGTCAGCAGCTTGCGAAGGTCTTGGCTGGCTCACCAGCGCAAACACTGATCCCAGACCCTGTCACCTCGGTGGGGACCCAGCTGCTCGGTGACACACCACGCTGAGTCCTGTCCCATAGCGAGGGCCAGGCCACCCCATGGCACAAAGCCACTGTGAATTTTGTCTCACAAGAAAAGGCAGGCTCAGGGCTTGCTCTCATTCATCATCCAGGAGGGACAGGAATACTTTTTGACTCCACTGCGTGCTGTAGCCTGAAAGGGTTGTGCTCCCCCTCCCACACACCAAAATGCAAGACCATTAGTTAATTGTTCTTCCCAATCTCCCGGCTCTAAAGGGAAATAGCTAGTGCCAATGAATAATAAATCGAACATTTGCATATTTTCTTTTTTTTCCTTTCTAACTTAAATATTTGATGTCATTTTCCAACTATGGATCTATTTTTTACCACCCCTTTTTAAGATTATTAATGCACCGAGCAAATAACTCTCTGGCTCAACTACAGAAAGTGGAACTGCTGAACAGTGCCAATTTCAAAACCAATTATTTTATTTCTCTTTTGATTAGGAGAAAAAGGTGGCAGAAGTTTGTTTGCTTTGCCTACTGCCTACCTGCTTTATTTGAGCCAAGTTATTTCCATAATTCATTCAAGGCATCAGAGCTACCCTGTTTAATAGAGACCCTTCCCTCTGAGCTCACAGCGAGGACACAGCCACAGCTCCTGAGGACCTCTTCCTCTTGGAAGACTCGAGACTTGGTGACCACTGAGAGACTGGACTCTCTTCAAGCCTCAAAGAATTGACTTTGCATGACAGAGCCTCCATATCCTCACAGGGAAAGCAATCCTGCTAGGCTGGCTGAATACAAAATCTGACAGAAAAAACACCCTGATCAATTTTTTTTTTAACCTGAATACAACTGAGGCAAAGCGCAACTAAGCAACATACAGGTTCGGCCTCAAGTAACTATGTAGAATAAGAACAATTGTCTTCACTGGGATTTTTAGGTTACAGGAGCTATTTCAGTGCTTTTACAAGGTTGTAAGATACTCCCACCCCACAGAAGACAGCTACTCTTCCTTGCAGGGCGTACAACTTGTTTTCTTCTCTCTTAAAAGCTTCTTAAAAGATAATATTTGGGAGTAATTAATTTTCTAGTTCATGTGCAGAGCGCTTCAGTAAAGATAATTGTGTTCTACGGTGCTTAAGAGAACTCAGAAAGCAGTTCAATGTCAACTTCTGTGCTGAGGCAATTCAACCTTGCAGATTAAATACTGGTAAACATACTGAAGATGCATAGCTCTGGTAAATGCTAAAGCTCATTGTACTGCAAGTGTGTTATTTTGATGATGACTACTTTGCCCCTAATTCAAACCAATACCTGTCATTTTGTTTGAAGTGGGCAAACTGCTGAAATGAATGTGCTGGAAGCTGTACTCCTTTATTCAGAGATGCCTTACACAAGTGCACCATAAGCTCTTGCAAACTGGCTCATCTTCGTGTTTCCACATCTTACTGGAAAGGCTGTGGCTTTCAGAGCATGAAAAGATTCCTCCTTGCTTGTCCCTGGTCTCTCTGATAAAAATAGGGATCAGCGGAGTGCTTCTGCAACACCAGCTTTTGCAAGAGATTCCCTTGACTGATGGTTGAATAACACATGGAATAACATCCATGATCCCGTGCCCCATGACTGTGACAGCTATGGGTGAAAACTTATGAGAGGCAGCAACCTTTGCGCCTAACCCATGCACAGGAAGGTTCATTCACTGCCCTCTCATGCTCTGCCTCTCCAAAATCCTGCTGCTGGACATCCCTGTATCACCTGACACCTTCCTTACTGATACAACTAATTTCTCTGTTCCTGTTTATAATGTATCAGCCACTGAATGCCTTCCATATTCTTCTTGTACTAGACCAGTGAGAAGAAAGCCAAAAAGCTAACTGTTAACTTGCCTAAGAAAGACATGTCGAAAGACATGTACCAAGAACCATTGGGGTACAGCACCAACTTCCACTACTTTTCCATTCATATCAAATCAGCCATGCTATGCTCCTTAATGCCAAAGCACATCCTTGTCCCAGCCCTGGAAGGAGAGCGGGGTGCCCTGGTAGGGTGGGCACAGGAGGGTTCCCTATCTCACCCTCATACCCTGAGCATCCACCCCGGGGCTGGTGGAGTTATGCACACCCTCAGCTGTCAGCTGGGAGCAGTGACACTGCACACACCAGCAAAGTGCTCCAGAGCTTTTATCATTCACGTGACCAACGCTAATTTACTGCTTTATTACATCTCAGTGAGAAGCAGTCTTTCTCCCAACAGAAAATATTACTGATGTCAAATGGGGCCAGGGCTAGCAGGGGTGCAGGGAGGGCAGCAGAAATCTGTGCTTCAAGTATGACATTATCAGAGCAGATCGCTTCCCCTTCCTCTACTTTAAATAATAAATCGTTACTTAATTAGGATTTAGCAATCACAATACAAGTTTAAATGCAAAGCAACAATTGTAGATTAATTAAAAGGCACTTGATTAAAAACATTTGAAGACTGACAGCTTTGCAACTGATTTTGTGTTTCATAATTCCTGTTCTCCAATACTGTTTGCAAAAATCAATCAGCTCTTAATTAACCTTATACCATAGTCACATTCAATCAAAACTAAAAGAACTTTGGACACTCAATTTCATCTGTTAACAACCCTATTAAACAAAATAGCCAAAGCCTCAATTATATTTTTGTAATAACATTTCCTGAGAACAGTTTCTGTCCTCGGCTTCTTGTAAAATGAGAATGAGTTGGAAGAAGTAGGATTAATCCTGAGGGACAAAGGAGGACACCTATGTCACATGAAACTGCTCCAGGATATATGAAGAGATGCTGGTCATCTTTGCTGGCCAGCCACGGTCTCACCAGAGGTGAACAATGTTCTCCCAGGCTCTGCTGCAGAAAATTAATTCCCAATGGACCATCATACTCTGTGCACTGACATGCAAAGATAAATAACTCCATTTTAAAAACAAAAATACAACCAACCAACCAAACAAGAAATCTGAAAGCGAACAAAAGACATGACGATGACAAGGATATGTCAAGCAAGACTCTCACTTATGGGACTTTGAAATAGCAAATTAAAAATATCTCTGCAACAAAAGCAGTCAGACGTAATTCCAGCTAATGTTAATGAAAGATGTGACACCTGAGGCATAATCCCAATACACAAAATTTGGCAATTATCTGATCTCGTGCTTACCTTTGCCTGCTAAAGCACCTGAGGGACAATTTGAGGTGGTGGGGCAGGGGTCATGTCTGAGCTGCTGGGCTGGAGGCCTCCTGCAGGGCACACCTCATCCCCTTTGCCATTCACAGCACCTGGGGCTGCAGTCTCACTGGAAGCATCTGAAGATGAGGATACACAGCCCCTGTGCCCAGCCAGTCAGAAATTGCCCCTCACCCACATGTGACGGATACTAAGAGTGCTGAGGACCGTGCACCAAGTAATAAACCTCGTAATAAATGTGTGGGGGAAAACAACTTTAAAAGCACTGTAGCATTTCCAACAAAATGCTAGATGTTAGCCTCAGTTGATTAGCATTACAACTGAAATGTGCTTTTAAATATGTCATATTTTTGTAGCACTCAGAAACCTCAGGAGCATTAGAGAGTCCTCAGGATACTTTCCTTAAAATGCAGCCTACAAAAACATTCTCATTTTTCTCAGCACAGGGGACAACAACACAAAAGCTTTATTGGTACTCAGGCATCACACATCGGGTCAAGGGAAATGCATGGGCATATGTTATTATAGAGTTCATGGGCATTTTTCCCAGCAACATAGGTCAATGTCCTATGTTGCATACTGGTCAAAGTGTGGACCAGGGATTATCCTGGAAGGTAGTTCCTATATCCACAAAACAGTGACAACAACCCATTACTGAGAATCACTCACAGACATCTGTTAATTATTTTATGACACGGGAAGCCAAGAGAGAACAAATACCAGAGAAAGGGCTTCCCCAGTGGCGATTTATGGTCCCTGTAGGCAGAGAGAAAAACCACTCTGCACAGATAACAATTAGAACCTCCAGGTAAAAAAAAAAATCTTCAAGATTGCCGTGAGCTAAAATGTGGTCCAACTTCCTCAGCTTTCAAAGGTGATGGCATTTGGGATGTCCTTTCTTGGTGCTACTTTCTGCCTAAGAGAAAAACAACACCTCCTTTCAGCATGGACCTGGCACTTCAGTCATGCCCATGTTGTGCGCCCACAGCCACTTTCAGGTCAGGGCTGGGAATGCTGTTGTCACACAGGGTATCAGAACAGCTCATGGGTCTGACCAGGTGTGGTGAGTTGCCCTTGATTGAACCCCAGGTGCCCACCAAGCCTCTCTATCGCTCCCCTTCCCAATCAGACAGGGGAGAGAGAGTAAGATGGAAAATGACTCATAGGTCACGATATGGCAGTTTAATAAAGCAAAAGTGAAAGTTTGCGTGTGCATAAGCAAAGAGGAAAATAACAAAGTTTATTCTCTACTTCCCATTAGTGAGTTGTCTTCAGCTGCCTCCCAGGAAGCCGGGCTTCAGCACGTGTAGCAGTTGATCTGGAAGGCAAACGTTGTAACTAATGAATGCCCCTGCTTCCTCCTCCTTTCCTTAGCTTTTATACTGAGCTGACATCTTATGGTATGGAATACCCTTTGGTTAGTTTGGGTCAGCTGGCCTGGTTACGTCTCCTCCCAGGGTCTTGTCCACTCCCAGCCCCTTTGATGAGGAGGGAAGGAATGTTGAGAGATAGAGCTGATGCTGTGCCAGCTCTGCTCTGCAATAGTTAAAGCACTGGTGTGTTATCAACACCTTTCTAGCTACCAATGCAAAGCATAGCAATGAGGTCTGCTATGGGTAAATGAACTCCATCTCAGCCAGTTCCAATCCATCAGGCATTAACCTTGGCCTGTTCATTTGATTTCAGTGTTTTCAGTGATTCAGGTTTCAGTGTGTTCCTCAACCTGCAGCCAATATACTGCACAGTGGCACTGCAGTGTAGCTACTGACACCTCCACAGAGGGGAGATGGGAGCACCAGAGTGGAAAGGGCAGATCCAGCCCTCCCCAGACAGCGCACCCTTACATCTGCCTAAGCACATCAAAGCAGACTTGGAGAAGATGGTTATACTGACACCTCGGATGTAAACGAAAACCTGTAGCATTCTCCACACTGATGTGAGCAACCAACTGAATGTGACTTCATTGCTTTTGTGATGAAAATTCAACATTACATGAACTTGAAGTGAAAGAAATACCACTAAATCACTACGGACAAGCACCAAACAAGGGTGGTTGGCTGTGACTTAAATGCATTGGCTGCCAGTGACTTTTGGTGTGTGTCTGTGTATACGTATTTTCATGCTTTTGTGCATAAAGTATGTGAGGATACCTGGAGGCAATATTCTAAGCAGAAGGAACAAGGCATGCTCAAAAGTCAGACTTTTTCTTCAGTGTGATTCTGTATTTTAAGAACATATTAAGGAAGAACCATCATTATCCAAGTTTTAGGTAATATATGTTATTGCGAGGGATTCTAATGGACACCACTGCACGACTGATGCGATCAAGTAATGCCGTTTTATTGTTGTGAAAACAACCCTTAAATAACCCAGATAGCACACACTGCAAACCACCTTGTGATTGGTTAATACAATAACATACAACTCCATTGGTGGAAAGTAGCTGTCTCCTGTTTCAGCATCTGAGAACTGTTTACATTCCCTCTCACTGATAACTGCAGCCACATCTTAAAATAACTTTTATAGAGTCTTAAAAATCCACCAGTGTCACGGCATTAAGCAAGGCAAGATCGATCATATGTGCATTTTCTGCACAAAGTCTTCCAACAACATGTGATCTAATTACATACTGAGTTACAATATGCCTTAAATAACAGGTGTGATTAATATAACTTTTCCAAGTATTGTTCTCTCTCACCCACAAAATGTATATAAACACATATCTGTCTGTCTCATCTCTGGGGGAGATATACCTTCATATTTCTCACATGATTTTACCTTTTGGGTAATGTCTATATGACTATTTATATTATGATTTCTCATCTGATTCTTTTTTATTATTTCAGAGTTATCAAACTCTTCCTGGATGCATGTTTGGTAGTCTCCCTTTTCAAGGGTATACAAATAATTAAAAGTTTATTTTCAGAAAATATATGGAGTGGTTGTCTTTGCTAAATACCAAAACAGTGTTGAAGTAAGGGAATTAAGCTTATGAAAGAGATGTTAGACCAATGTCAAAGACCTTTTAGGAAGACAGAACTTCTATGCAATAACAACATGGTTGGATTAACTTTACAACAAAAGGAAATTAGACTGGATTTCTACAGAGTCGGTGTTGTTATTCTAGCTAACAATATGATTAACATTGAATGAATAGTAAAGGCCTCATTCATGCTTCACTTAGCCCAAATTAATGTGACTGATTACCCTGCCTCTGTGTGCTGGCACAAATTCCTGTGCCTCCTAGGCTCGTTTATCCAGAAAGTCTCCCTTCTAAGGGGTTGACCCCAGGCAGAAAGGAACAGTAGCTGAAGCCTTTGAAGCTTTTGCACTTCATTGCCTTTTCCTCTAGACAACCAGCTCCAACTTCATGTTTAAGGGTAAAAGTCTACAGCCCCAGCTGTTGTAGAAGATCAAGCCAGGCTCCTTTACAGACATGCAGGTGTTTGACATATAACTACAGGAACTTCCTCAGGGTGGTACAGTGGTACATTTTTTCTTAAATTATTCCCACGTTCCACATTGCCAATGATCAGACCATGCTAGACAGAGGCTAGTGCTACGCTTGAGCTTAGTTACTTGCTCTCCTTGAGAAGCAGCCCTGACTCCCCAAGGCACCATGAATTAAAGCTGCTGATGAATAAGGCCTTTCTGCCAAGCACCTCAGGAACCTGAGAAGACCATATGGGCTGTGAAAATGACAATATGCACATCAAGCACTGTTTGTGTTTACGGTGAAAAAACAAGTCAGTGCAGACTGACATCAATGTCAGTATGATGAAGGCTGCAGAAAAAAATGTAAGCTGCAAATTTATCCTCAGAGGCAGGAAACCAGCCAGCAGCAGGTAACTCCAATCTTTCCCTCTGCCCTGCCCCATCATATCAGTAATACTGGAGCAAACCACAGCCAAAATGTAATCAGCATGAAGAGCCTTGATTTTGTCTTCTCCTTATCCTTACCTAGGTACAATGCAGATGAAGAGTAGAGGCAGTGGGAACAGTCCCTGTGCACACGCAGAACAGGCAGTTGGCTTTCCAGGAGCTCACATACTCCTTGTGTTATCCCTTGAAACACCTTCCACATTCCACCTGAGGAGCCTGACTTTCTTAAATGCGCAGGAAGCACCTGCAAGCCACGAAGGATGTAGTGGCTCACCAGGGTATTGGCACTGACCAGGGGGGATCTTATTGACCACACTTCGACTTCTGACTCTTCAATCATCAGAAAAAAGACCGTACTCTCTTAGATGGCACTAATTCTCCAGCTGAACCAAGTGCAAGTCAGACATGGACTGCACTACTATGAGCACTTTGTGCTTATGCACTAAATGAAGGCCAGCATGTAGATCCTGGAAACACCAGCAGTGCTGCATTAGGGCAAAACAGGAGAAGCAGATGACCTGAGCACAACCTGGAGTGCACAAAAAGGAAGCAAATGCACTGAGTTAAACTAGCTGCAGCTTGTTTCCCCTCTGCTACTGCCTGGCAAGGCACTGGGAGGGTGGAACTGGAGGAGGCTATTGGGAACCAGAGGAAGACAGGGAAGTGTGGGAGGACTGAAGAAGACTCTGTGGGTATGTGGGTGGGAGAGGAGGAGAGCACGTTGCTCAGAGTTAACATCCCAAGGGAACGGTGACATACCTAGAGATGTCCCAATATTGTCACATTACTTCCATTTTTAAAGGAACTCAAAGAAATTGAATGCCCTACACAGTATAAGGAAGTTTACATAAGCTAGAGAACAGTGTATGGATCCTACCCTTGGTATGCTGCTTTCAACTACTTTTTGAGTGGACTTGCCCAAGAAGGTGCCTGAAGGAAACCAATTCAAGTACTAGTCATTAGGCAAATTACTTCAAATACAATCTTAACTCTATGTGCTAGGTAAATATTAACTGCTATGTTATTTCAGATGGACAAAATCCAAACCTAATCTCATAGAAAAGCTCAACATTAAACTAATTACTGTTGCCTGTGAAACATATGCACACCTCGGAGGCCTTTGATCTTTTAGAATGGAAGACAGAAGCTTCTCCTTGCAATACACTTCATACTGAAACAATCTGGCTATGGTACCATGACTTTGAATATGGGCACAATTTGACTCATTAAAACAGCTTTATTCCTTCACACTGGTCAGTGGTTTGAGCAGTGGAAATCACCATTTTGGACTGTTTCTACAAACTCACATGAGAAGCACAGAAGGAATTAGTGAATGCCTTCTCTAACTTGCCTGCAGTTGTCACTACTGGTAGTCCTGCACAACAGTATTTGAGTCTCCCAAAGGTCTTTCTAGCAGCTGCAAAGCACATGTCAGTGGCAACCAGAACCAAACCAAATACCCCCTGAGTCCTCTAAGACAAACAAGAGAAGAACAGTAAAGTGTCCTAATATTCTTCCTGGCATAACTCTACAGAGGCTTAATTTTTATCACCATCACGTAGACTGTCTGCAAAAGAAAATAAAAAGAGAGAGGGAAAAGAAAATGTTTCTCCAATAATGTGCATATAATTTTCATAGCAGAGTAAGTCCTTGAGTCATGCAAGGGACAAAGCTGTGGTAAAACTAAGGTAGTATCACCACATTTTTCAGCCCTACGGGCTCCAAACATTTCACATCTAGCCACACTTACATGTACTTCCAAAGGTAAAAATAATGAATTCTTACAGAAATGAGCATTCGTACATATATATAGTATAAGCTTGACTCTTGACTAGAACAAAAAAACCTTTATACATTAAACTGGAAAGCCCCCATAGCACAGAATATGGTTCCAGACGGAAAACAATAAAAGAAAACTGCATTCCAATAGATTGTCATACTTGTCCTTAGCTAAAAGTGAATCCATGTTTAATTTTAAAGAGTTGTCAATGGGACATTTATATGTAGTCATCTGAGCAAGAAACAAGAAAGGTGATCAAATTTTGTTACTTGTTCTGCTCTTGCTTTGTTTTTATGGTACTTAATTCATATACAAATTTAACTACTTGTACAAAAGGTTTTGTAGAGTTGAATGACTTTATGCTTTTGAAGACTATCCTGACACTGCCAGTAATGCAGATCATTGTTTTGATGATGGCAGTGGTGTTGAAAACCAGTAAGACAGTCATTCCCCTTCCTGAAAAAGTACATAGCTTTTATTTCTAGAAACAATACATATAACTATAGTAATAAGGCATTCCAGCACCAAAAAGTTGAGTATATGAGAACAATGCATTTTCTTAGGAAATAACACTAACGGATTTGGATTTTGGGAGAACAAAGAAGACTCAACTCCTGGCAAGGCAAACATGGTATCAGAATCCAGGGCAGGATACATATGGGATTGATTATATAACAGGAGAAACACCTGCAATCACTGATGTCAATGAAATACTATATATACATGTAAGACATCTGCACATTGTTCTACATACTATCTTTTTCTAAATCTAGCAAGCTTCCCTGCTCCATCATGCACATACACTTCTCCAGGCTGGCTATTGCAAGGACAGAAGTCATTTACCCAAGGTAACTCTGCCAGCAAATCCCCTCAGGATGGATGAAAAGCCAGAGGCCTCTGAGGTCTCCTGCCTGGAGCCCTTTGATCCCAGCCGCACGTCCCCACTTGGCAGCAGGTAGGTATGCCGCATGATGGCCCTGTGCCAGCCACACTGTGCGTCCATGGCTCCTGGCAGAGAAAGCGTGTAATTCCTGGGAAGGAAAACCTCCTGTGAATGCCAGGGGAACAAAATGAAATGACTCCTGGCAGGATGCGGAACAGCAATTTTTCATGCTTGGCGGATCTAGGTATTGGTTTGCAGAGTCAGAGGTTGAGAAACTGACAAGGCAAACACAACTGAGAGGAGGAGGAGTGACAGACACAGAGAGATCACCCCCCCTTGCGAGCCAAACATACAGCTTTGGGAAAAACATGATTAAGATTTAATTACTAGGTAAGAACAATCTTAGAATCCCCAAAGGCTCACAGCAGGAATAAACCACCAAATTAATTTTTGTCAGCACATGCATAATCTGGGCTAAGGCAGAAAAAACATTTGACTTAAAATTCCTTGTAGAGCAAGTCTTTGCCTTGTCCTGGTAGGGATTAAATATGCATGAACATACTCAGTTGTGGTATCACAAACCAATAGGTTTTCTGGTAAAACAAACATATGGAATAGGCTTTATTGAGCTTATTTCTAAACCAGACCAGGTGGCAAACTCAGAAGGGCTGCCAGTGAACCCAGCTCAGCAGCTTCATGCTAAGATGGACAGGGAAACACACTGAATTCCAAGTGGGAATATCTGGCTACCATGATTGGCAAACCTTTCTCCTCACAGCCTCAATTTCTCCTCCAGAAAGACTCAAGGTAGTATGTTTTCCATGTTTTTGCAAAGGACAGAACAATGGAGTAAGGCAAGTTTGCCAGCTGAACATCTGCTTGGGTAACATCACCCAACGATCACTTCATGCTCCATAAGCTCTGGGGTGTGATCACTGGACTTGGGTGAAGTGGTACCACCGCTTGAACCTTCAATATCAAGCTGAATGACTAGACAGACATCTGTGATAATATACTTGGTTGGTTTCCAAGAAGCAGATAGCTGAGCACATCAAACCCAGTAGACAATCCCATCTTCCCATCTTCCTTTAAATCCACGTCATTTTTCTCAGCCTCCACTCTTCTACTGCAAAACCAGAAGTTACTGCCAGCTTACAGCCTGACTTTGATAAATACAGAGGCTTTCATACAATACTCATGACTAGTGGAAACTTTTGCTGCAGTCCAGTTAAAATATTATTATGAATATCAGCCAGCCTGTTGTCAATGCCAGTAAACTTTCTCAACATATAGGGTGGAGAGCTGGTTTTTAATGCCTTTCTTTCCCTTAGCAAGAGAAACTGAAGTCAATATAAGAGTAGTAAGCTCATCACTTTGGTGAAAACCAATATGTGTAGGATCCAAAGAAACTAATATCTGCTATGGGTTTGGAAACTGATTACAGAAAATTTCCATTATTCACTTAGAGAAGAGGGTGCTTAGGAACTCTGGAAGTCTACGAAATTAGAGATAGTCAAAATAACTCTTCTGAAAAATTATTTCTTCAGTAACAGCACAATAAGTTTGGGTGATCTTCATGTTGTAGCAAATGTCTCATGAAGTCTTACACCTTTATTTCCTTTTTTTTATTCACAAGCAAGCCTTTAGTCCTTCCCTGCATACAAGTTTTTAGGGCAAGCCATCTGGTAGAGAGAATAAAGGGAAATGAAGTATTCACTGGAAGTTTGGGAATTGGGTGTTTCTTGTTGGTCTCAGGAGAGGATCATGAAAAAAGCTGTAGGCAGGAGCACTAAGTGTTCAAAGATCTCAGTCTTTCATTAATGAGAACTTCCAGTCAGGACCTCTTAGCATGTTCATGATAGAGTAACAAATAAGATAATAATGAGAAATAAGATATGAAAGCTTCCTCCACCAAGCTGCTGTCCTCAGCTGATTGTAATGGCAGCTGGTTCAAACCGAAAACTTCCAACACTCTTAAAAAGTGGAAAAACTCCCAGTTGAGGAGCATGTGCCTTCCAAACTCAGGCAACAGGGACACTGTTCCAGTGTTTCACATGAATTTTTGCCCATCATAAAAACCCTCTTCCTTATATCCAAACTAAAGCTCCCCTCTTTTAGTTTAAAACCGTTACCCTTTGTCCTGTCACTACAGGCCCTAATAAACAGTTTGTTCCCATCTGCCTTAGAAGCTCCCTTTAAGTACTGAAGAGCCACAGTAAGGCCTCCTTAGAGCCTTCTTTTGTCCCAGCTGAAAACCATCAACTCTCTCAGCCTTTCCTCATAGGAGGGGTATTCCATCCCTCTAATAATTTTCATGGCCCTGCTCTGGATCTCCTCGAACAGATCCATATCTTTCCTGTGCTGGGGCTCCAAAGCTGGATGCAGCACTCCAAGTGGGGTTGCACCAGAACAGAGTAGGGGGGCAGAATCACCTCCCTCATCCTGCTGGCCACGCTGCTTTTGATGCAGCCCAGGGGACAAATGGCTTTCTGGGCTGCAAGTGCACATTGCCAGCTCATGGCCAGCCTCTCATCCACCAGCACCCACAAATCTTTCTCCACAGGGCTGCTCTTAATCCCTTCATACCTCAGCCTGTATTGATACCAGGGTAACCATGGCAGTCAAATAAATGGAAGCACCAAAGAATGGAGACATTTTACAACATGCTGCACACAGATGTAAACAGGAAGGGACCAAGAAACTTGGGACACCTCATAGTACAAAACTATAAATATTTCACCAGCTAATGCAAGTGAAGCTGCACACTTTTGGCTTGCTTAAGAGCAAAACTGGCTGCCACTGCTTGAAGCCTGAAAAAGGGTTTGTGAATCCAACCCCACATCTGTTAGATCACATGATATAGCTGGAAAACACAGACAATGCCTGCTCTGGGCTCCAAGCCTCACCTTACTCCCGTTCACCGTGACCAAGCTTAATGCAGCTCCAAGAACCAGGCACGTAGTTCTGCTGCTACTTGCAGAGGAGCCACGGGACCTGGGCAATCCTCATGGCCCACAGACCTGTGTCACAGACACCCCACTCCAGAGACAAGATAGGCATGCCAGCCTGAGGGCAGCTCTGAACCAAAGCACTGTAACTATTTCTCAGGACCAGGCTCAAACGATGTGTGTTGTCACACCACTCCCCAGGCGCATACCAGGCTGCTCAGCAGCAGCTTGTCTATCTCAAGCCTGCCATCTGTACCCTGTGCATCCAAATATGCTCTTTGCAGCTGTGGTAACCCCTCTGGATGTTTCACTGACCTATATTCCCACGTGTACACCTCACAGAGCAGCACCGGTGCTCTATGAGTGCCATTTCTTCTGCACATCGCAGCAGTTTTCCACTGTGCCCACCAATCACCCTGCGCACTGCAGAAAGGACCACTTCCAGGACATCTTCAAGTCTCTGATGAAAACACAGACCTTTGGTTGAGTATTTAGGCATCACCATGGCTCTGACACATTCACCAAAGGAGTTCAAGAGATGGAGCAGCACAGTGTGGATCACCAGATGTACAATTGTGTCTGAACAGCAGCGGGGCCAGTATGTCAGGCATGGCAGGAGCTCACTCAACAGACCTATTAACCAGAAAAATAGGGCACTCTGCCAATTAAATTATTAACCTCCAGGCACATTTACACACACCAGACATATTCAGCTTTTCCAGTTTTACTTCTTTTGCTATGCTCAGTGACCCATAGATGTCACAGCACTGTATGTGGCTAGGAAAACATCTTTATATCATTTTGTAAGTGAAGAATAGCAGACACTAAGTCCAGCAGGAGATCATATAGCAAGACAAGGGAAGAGCCAGAAGACAGACCTCCTGACTCACCATGCAATGCTCCATCACATCACTTTCAGTGTAGGGACATTGCTGTGTCTGCCACATGATGATTAACTTCTACAATTGCAAACAAAACTGCTACGTATGCAAGCTTAAAGCATGTGGGATTTTTACCTAAGTGAACACTCTTTTTGTTTTCAGTTCAACTTCGTACATATATGAAGTTATAGGCCCCATAAAGTCTTTGTAGGCCATGGTTTAAAAAGTGCAAAGCTCTTGCATTTCAAAATCTGCAAATATAAAAATAATAAAAAGAAAAGAATTGTTCAACTTGCATGTACTATTTCCCTTTCCTCTCTGCTCTGAACACACAGAGATGTATTCCAGTCAATGGCACTCTGAGCTCTGTTGCATGTACATTGCCCGGAAGTCCTATGAAGATGCACAGCAGCAGCACAGGATCTGCAGCTGGCCAGGCCCCAGAGACACTGGATCCTCTGGCTGCATTTATGGTCACAAAGTTTTGATAAGTTAAAGCTGAGAATGAGATCCTTTCATTCCTTGGGTCCAACTACTTCATCTTTTAAGTCAATGCTTCTAAAAAATCACTTGATCATTTAAATCATAGTCATGGGTGTTTTTTCCTGGGTCTGAACAAGTACCGACATAAGCATGCTGGGGAAAGCTCTGCAGCATAGGAAACTCCCAAGTACAGCTCCCACTGGTTTTCAATGGGAATTATGCCCTTCAATACCAAAACGCTTTTGAACACTTACTCCACAATGCACATCTTTCTTTGCAAGCCCCATGCTGAGCAGCACTGCCCTTTGGCAATGGGGAATGTCTGACTGCTCCCCTGATGTAAAGCAAATAGAGGAGGGAAAGAAAGAGACAAAATTGACCTTACTTCAGTCAAAGAGCAGGGTCATCTATAGTAATCAGTACAAAATAGGAATATCAAAGAGATGTTTCCATAAGTTAATACATTTGACAGGGCATTTTGAGAGGCTCAGGGAAGTAGAAACTACTTTTACATAGTCAGAACAAAAGCAGCAGGCAAAGCCAGGTGTCAAAAAGTCTCTAACACTGTGGAGTTTTCCTCAGTAGTTTGTTTTGATCATCGTATTTTAATTTCACACAGCTGTTAGGTGAGCATCATCTTACTTATATGCTCTAGCACCATCTAGCTTGTGCCTAAGGTAACTAAGGTCCATTACTTTCTCCTGAAGTAGGGAGACCCTTAATTGTGTCATTTCTTCCAACTATGACTATCTGTGTTTTGGTTATTTTAGTTACTTTGACATTATAATAAAAATAAAAACAAAAATAGTGAGTACAAAGCAGCTTCACTTGTTAAAGAAGCCCCTTCATGGAGTAATCCCTTCAGTTGTATCCTTTTCCATCTATTTGTTTCTCTGTTCCCTCTTTTCTACCAAAAACATGTATGTGCGTGAAATATTTCCAAGGTTTACATTTAATATTTTGTTTGTTTAAATAAGGTACCTTTGAGGAACTCATTAAGAAAAACAACAGAGAATGGGTCAAAATAGCACAACACCAGTTCTTATTCCAAAGGAAAAATCAGCAGACAATACGGAAAACAGAGAAGAGTTGCTGCTCATCACAGTCAAGGCTAATGGTCAGCACTGGGAATGACTTCGCTCATGGGGGTTTGAGGTGGCTCCTGGTGTCCTTCATGCCCCACAGAAGCCACCTTGATGCACCCTCGGGCTCAGATCTCAGATGCAGGCTAGGCAAGTGAGAAAAAAAGTCTTCAGTGAACCACTCAGCAATGTGGTAACTGATGTTTAACCTGGATCACCCAGAGAATTATACAACATGATTCCATTCAATACCTGAGCTGACATAAACTCTCCTGCCCATATTCCCTAATGTGAAATTCATAATAATGGAAACTGTGATAAGAACCACAATTACCCTGAGGCAGTTGTCAGAAGATACCTCCTGAGAAGTCAAGAGGGCTGTTCTTTTTCCTTAATCCTTGACAGAAGTGCCAGAAGAGCTTTTACAAATTGTGAGGGCTTTCTAGTTATGCCACCACAGGACAATGCTTGTACAGACCTCACCTACTTTTTTGGGGTGTGCTTCTAACTGGCTTGATCACTTCTCTCTGAAAAGCACCATGTAGCTGAACACTCACCCATATGGCACGGGTTTACACTGCAGCAGAGAGTAATAGAGGAGGAGGCTTGCAAACCAACTGTGTGCAGTGCCACTGGAGGAGGTCACATTGAACTAGTACTCGTGTTGCCTCCCTCCTGAAAGAGAGCAGACAGGTCCTAAGGCCATGGTGTCTGCAGTGCTGGCTCTGGCAGCCTGGGAAACAGCCTCAGCTCCTCCACTGCAAAGGACTGTGGAGAAAAGAAGCTGGGGTCGGCACTGATTTGGGAGTCATTCCCATTTTTGCTGAGCTGAAGCTCTAGTGAGAAACTCGACTGGGTTGGTTTTCCTGACAGCAGCTTCATGACTAAATTAGCTAGCGAGCTATAAAGTGGTGATGCCAAAAGCACGGTCATGCAGGGAGCCTGGTCACAAGCAGGTGTATCTAGACACCAAGCAAAACCTATCTTTCTGCCTAAGCTGCAGTATAGCTTTACAAGTTTATGGGAAAAGCCCTTAAGGCTGTCAGTCAGAAGCGTTCAACTTAATTTGGCAAACATGGTAAGTCTCCACAATTTGAGCCTTTTCACACAAGGTGATGAAAAACACAGGAGCCAGGCACAGCAGGGACAGTGCCCTTCAGAGTGATTTAGAGATCCTCAGCTCAGCACTACACTGGGGCAAACCATTTTCAAAAACTGCATTTTCCTGCCTGCAGGTTACAATATGCTCACAGAGGCAGAAAGCTCATTACTGGCCCTAATCTAAAGGCTGGGCCCCCTGACTTGGCGTCCGCTCCACATGCCCATGCCACCGTTTTCCTGCACAGGGGGCTCGGAGCACTCCCACCTCTGGGAGCTCATGGGGCAGCCAGAGCACGTGTGTGGTGACAGACCGCGTGTCTACCGGCGGCGTTTGGCAACACGGCGCGATCTCACAGCGGACACTCCATCTGTCACTGTGCTCTGCAGCAGAGCGTGACCTCGCTAGCACTAAGGAAGCCCCAGCAGATTAACATTTAATGATGCTTTCAGTTTCAGCCCTTGTAGCTTTTCATCTCGTAAAGGGCAGGCACGGAAGAGAAAGAAATCATATATTATGTACAGCATATGGGTCTTCTTGCAACTGTCTCCTTTAGTACGCTTGGCTTTGACAGATTCAGATCTTTTTAATTCTTCCTGCATTGAAAAGAATATTCCCACATGTATTTTACTCCAGAAACAGAACATCAGTTGCCTCTTGTATACGCAGACCATTTTTGGTTTGATTTGTGTAATCATCATACCTAATTCAGTTTAAATAAACAAACACGGGGATATGTTTTTTTGGTAGCTGTCTGAACAGAAGCAAGGAAACTAAACCTTGCCAAGACAGATGGATTAAGCAAGATCCTTTGTGTCACTCTTTGTTGTCTAGAAAAACACATCGAGCCACATAACTTAATGCAAAAATAAATCCTGAAGGGACAGTAAAATGAATCAGAAACACAGTTTCCATTCTTTTTGTAAAGCATTTCTATTCTTTTTCTTTTTCTTTTCTGCTTGTGAAGCATTCACCTTGTAATCTGTGCCAAGGAGCACATGTGGACAAAGCACCTGAAGGTCTGCTGTATGTTCCCAAAGGAACATCAGTGCTACCTGGAGCACCAGCTGACATCATTAAGATTACCCACAAGCATAGATGATGTTGAAGAAACAACACTGTGATATGAAAGCTCATGAAACATATAAATGGTGCCATGGCTGAGACTCTGATGATTTAGAGTAGTATTTGTAGGAAATAGTGACCTGGAAGACAGATTTACTTGATAAAGTAAAGGGACAAATGTGATGGCCCAGAAGGAGGGAGAAACACAAAAGTCATCAGAGAGATCCCAAGCTATTGAACATTTCTGGAAGATAAGGATAAGAATTTTGATTTGGGGATGATATTTACCAAGAGATAAGGCAATACTCTGATCCTAAAAGCAAGTATATCACAAAGTAGAGTGATAAGACAACTGCCAAGAAGATAATTTGTCCTGCTTCAGCCATGATGCTGCAAGGAGAAGCTAGATGGGAATGCAGGAGGCTACCAGGGGAGAGCATCAACTGAATGCTGCTACTGTCACTTCCGCAGCCAGAGCCCAGCTGCTATGTGCTCTGCAGCAAAGAAAATACCTGAGATGGCAAAGGTCCAATGAAAGTAAGAGCTGTACAGTCATGAGGGAAAAAACTAGGCAATTAACCTGCCCCATCCAGTAGCCTTTTGGGGTTTGTTTTTTTAAGTAGTGCCTATGAGACTTCAGCCACGCAACGCTCACCAGCACCCTACCAGCAAGGAGGTTACCGCAACAAGTGGCAAGTACAAGTTTCTGTGCCTGAAGAAATCAGAGCTTAAAAAACTATTATCAATGCCTAAAAACCTGACAAAAGTAAATTGGGAAGAGGGGAAGTCAGAACTTTTTTTTGCAGCCAAGACTCTCCAAAGTAAGAAAAAGAAATTGCTTTTTAAGGATTAAAATTGCAAAATCATAAGGTTACAGGAGACTCCAAATCAGCCTAGAAACTGAGAATCATGACTTTGAGGAAAGGGTGTGAGACCCCAGCACCCGAGCTACGAGCTCACTAACAGGAGTTTACGTGAAAAATATACAAGGCTCCATAAACTCGCCTGCCAAATTTATTAGGAGACCCTTCAGTTCTTTTGAAATCTTAAGAGAAAATGCAAAGAAGACACTGAATACATTTTCTCAGGAGGTACTTTTACTGGCAAATTTTAGAAAATAAGGGAACTTGGGAAAAGTTTAAAGAGTAGCACTCAGCCAAAATAAAGCATTCCACAAAGCATTGACTTAGCACATGCCAACACACACAATTTAGCAAAATCCAACCAATCCAGTCCTAAACTAACCAACATATTAGAGGAGATTAGGAGAAGAAGAAGTAAAGAAAGAGAGAGAAAAAGAGAAAATGACAGCTAACACCCCTAGATCCAGCAACCAGAGTGCAGGAAGACGGCAGGGTTTGAACAACATGGAGAACACATGTATACTCGCTTTGTCCCACTGTGGCCACCTGCCCCTCCGCCCCCAGATGGGACTTCTGTTCCCCTGGCCATTCTGGGGCTCCAGGGTGGGGTCGGGAACAGTGACCCTGGTGTGCCAGCCATTCAGAGGCTGGGCTGGGGAGACAAGGGGGTGTGGTAGGGGGGAGTGTTCCCCGGGTTGCTTTTGACTGAGAGCTGCCTCGAGGTTGACCAAGGAGACTCCAAAGGGCTGGGGTGTGGGATACGGTGTTACCTCACCTTCATGAAATTTGACCTGTCTCTGTCGTGTCCCCCCCATCCCGCAACACACACACTTCACTTGGTCCGAACTAGTAATTAATATAATATTCCAGAGTCTCACAAGGGGGCCCCTATAAAGGCTTACAACATCCACAATAAGCTAGAGAACAGCTCCATTCACAGACAGTCAGAATCTGTGCTCAACAGCAGATCTGGCTTATAGGAAACTTTCCTCTTCTTGTGTTTAATGCTACAGGTATTTCACATCTTCATGACCCACCTCTGTCCTACTCTGCTGTAGGACTGATATCCATACAACAATGAGAGAGATGCTGAGCTGAAGCATATCATTCCTCAGAGAGAAAAGCTTCTAGAAAACTTTGGGACCCTGACTGTTTAACCTGCAAATCCCACAGCCCCTTGCTAAAGTTCAAAGCAGATGGCAGCAGCATGAAATTTGAAAGGCAATTTATTCTGAAGAATAAAAATGGGTGTTTGCAGTTAAGTGCAACTACGGAAACAAAACTGTTATGCCTAAGAACAAACGGGACTCCCTGTAGTACAATTCTGATGTATTAGTAGACATTATTTATAAGCATCCATCATCATTTGAGTTCTGCATGTATGCACTGACATAGTCCCCAAAAGCAACACAGAGCAGGGAAGGGAAGAGTGCAGCAAAGACCTGTAGGCAGATCTGTCTATCTGTGTAACAGTTTCACCGAGTACCATCCTCGAATGTATGATCTTGTCCAAAGTATTGGTGGCATAACTCCAGGCCATAACCACTACCAGATGCAAAGATTTCCAAATACCTCATCAAGAATATTCACAGTCTCTAATTAACATTGTGAGAAATCAGAAAAGATAGATTACACTTAGTTACTGCCTCATTTTGTTAACAAGAGATAATTGAAAAAATACATGCTAAAGTGATTGCCTAATCATCACTTCAGATTAATTTAAAAAATATCACTGTGATCAAATAGTTATTTACAAAAAAGCAACACACAGAGCACATTACTTGTTTGGGGTGAATCTCACCCAGTCTGAACAGATAGCCTTTGTGCGAGGCAGGTTTACAGAGGAAGAAAGATTAAGGCTGTATCCCAGCAGCCTTGGACTAATTTTAGGAATCTGAGCATCCTTCCTGCTACTCCATCATGTTCCATTTGAGAATGATTCTTGTCCCTTTCCTGTGCATCCTGAGGAATCTCTGATGCCTGAATCAGTGCTTCCCCTTGCAGCAGTACCCTGACCCTCTCCATTCTCCTTCTGCCATCAAGGTACAGGCCTTGAGGGTCCACATGAAGAGCTTCAATGACTATGCCTCCAAAAGGCAAGACTGACAACAAAAGTCCTCTGTCACCCCCATCCCCTAATGACAGTCTCTTAATCTAGGTTTTCAATGAGGAAATGTATCAGCCAAATACATAATTAATTATTTGTAAGTAATTTAACCCGAAGAGCTTTGTTGCAAACTCACGTAAAGTTCTGCAGATATAACAAAGAATTCAGGACACAACTTATTTTAGGACTCAGCAATATGCTTTAAGCAGAAATTGCAACTTGTAAATACTGCATTCTGGCCCCACAGATTTCCTTCCTGATAGACCATGACCACTTCATAATTCTAGGGCAAAACCATGAAGATTAATAACAAGCAGAAAAAGGATTTTAATCAACACAGCCAGCTGGTCTGTGGTTTGGATTATGTTGTGGAAGGCAAAGCGTAACACTGAGATTGAATGAAAAATGCAAAGCACTGATTACCCTGCAGACTATCTGCCAGCTAAATTAACATTAAACTGAAATTTGAAAATCCTGTGCTTGTATTATTGTGTATAGGTAACTGATATTTTTAACATCAACTAGAAATTAAAACATCTGCCTTTAAAATAACGAGTTACATTTCAAATCCTGTTCATAAAAGTAATTTTCTACCTGTTACTAAGAGGATGACCTATTTTGGATCTTGTCCTTTAAAAGTATTGTGACAAGTTCCTTCTGGAGAGAGTAAAGCAGGACACAGGATGTCTGGAAAGCAACTAGTGAGGGATGAGGAGAGGGAGCCTGCTCAAAGTCCGGAAGCAGGGAGATGAAGGCTATTCCTATACAGGGACACACAGCCAAAGGATGGGAGTTGTCTGCAGAGGAACAGCTCCGGGTGCAGGGGAGAAGGTGTCTCCTCCAGGACACTGACCCAGAGAGGCACCAGAGGCTGCGGCCCGGCTGCTGCTCCTGGTCAGCAGAGGTAGGCTGCAGCCAGCTGCTGAGAGGTGGAGGGAGACGGGGGAAACAAGCTGGCTGGACCCAGGCCAAGGAGTAACAAAAGGCTTGTGTGCCATCACCACATCGCCCTGCCCAGCCGGCTGCCCAGCCTGCAGAGTGCCATAGCAACCAGGGTTAAAACTGGGTCAGGATTGCCAGTGCAGAACCTGTTAGGGTCTGCACTGAAAATGTTTGTTCATGAGCTGTTTTGACATAAAACATGCTATTTGGTGAAGCTGGAGAGGGGAGAGATTACGTTTATGTAGAAATCAGTGAGCAAAGTGCTGTGAGTGCATGAACTTTTCTTTTTTTAACCTACACTGTACCTGGAAAAGAAGCACTAGGAATAACTAAAGTGCCATAACATGTCTTGAACCTTAGTGAGGTCCCAGGCTGCACCCACAGTGCCCTGGGTGCATCAGTCAGGCTGCTGATACCTGCCACTGACCTGCTGCTGGCACTCCCCAAGGCTTAGCAGGAGGGGAAGCAATTCAGTGGACAAATATATGTAACCTAGGGCTGGGACATGCTTATGCCTTGGTCTGTCCTTAGAAAGCATTGTTCTTTCAGCTAAACAATTTTAAGAGCGTGGGTCGTAGTCAGCAACTGCCACTCCAGGTATTACGTGATGGTTTGTAGATGTTAATTAAAATTATTCAGCCCATATTAGAAGAATTTAAATACTGTGCATTCATTAGAGCAGGGGAGGGAGTGTGGAAATATAACAGTGAAAACTGTTTCTTCCAATTACTTGATCACCTCTGTGCAGAAAAAAAAAAAATCATTCTCTTTTTCTGGAGAAATACTTCTGTAGCCTAACCAGGATTTTGAGTTAACATGCCAAGATCAAAGCATTCAAATTGAAAAGCTAAATCTAGACTTACACACTCCTCACTGGGCTGGTGGCCCTAGTCACTGGGTCCCAGCAGTGTCACCTGCGCCTTTTCAAAGCTGCTCACTTTGACTTCTCTGTGAGGTCCCTGTGAGCAGCAGTGTGCCCAGGTGGCCAAGAAGGCCCATGGCATCCTGGCCGTTGTATCAGCAATAGTGTGGCCAGCAGGACCAGGGAAGTGATTGTCCCTCTGGACTCAGCACTGGTGAGGCTGCACCTCAAGTGCTGTGTCCAGTTTTGGGCCCCTCACTACAAGAAAGACATTGAGGTGCTGGAGCATGTCCAGTGAAGGGCAACAAGAACTGGGAAAGGGTCTGGAGCACAAGTCCTATGAGGAGTGGTTGAGGGAGCTGGTGGTGTTTAGTCCGAAGAAGAGGAGGCTTAGGGGAGACTTAATCACTCTCTACAACTACCTAGAAGGAGGTTGTAAGCAAGGTGGAGTTTGAGCTCTTCTCCCAGGCAGCCAGCAACAGGACAAGAGGAAATGGCCTCAAGGTGCACCGGGGAAAGTTCAGGTTGGACATTAGGAAGAATTTCTTCATTAAAAAAATGGGTAAGCATTGAAATGGGCTGCCCAGGGAGGTGGTGGAGTCACCAACCCTGGAAATGTTCAAGAAACAACTGGACATGGAACTTAGTGCCATGGTCTCTAGTTGACAAGATGGTGTTTGGTCAAAGGTTGGACTCGATGTAAATGATTCTGTGATTCTGATTTTTCAAAAGTGCTGAGCACATTGTTTTACTAAAACAGGACCTGTTTGATTAGTCCCAAACATATAAACCTGAAACATCTGAATATCTCAGTGTATCTAATACATATACCCCTACAAAACTGACCTATTTCCAGATCCTCTTCCCCTTCATGAAGAAAACACTCAATTAGCACAGTTTTATTTAAGTGAGCAATGGAAGCATGGTGGCCTTGAGTCTGCAGAGGAGCAAGACTACATCCCAGCCTCCTTGTGTCACAGATGTTATCCAAAGCTCTGGATCTACAAATGAAAACTTTCTAAACATCCTGTTTCAAAGAGCACCATCTCCCCTAAGAAATGTGAAAGATATCACTCAAGATTCTTTCATCTAGAATGAACATAATCCTGGCTTTAAACAGAAAATAAAATTTACAAGGTGATATGATCAGCCACCCTGTTCGGCTTACTAATATTTTTTAAGGTGTTAACCAATTACAACCAAATTTGATAGAGGCACAGCCTCATTATGTTTCTACATGAGTCAAGAAAATCTGAAGCCAAGAAGTGAAAAAGTCCAAAAGTGGTGCCCACAGAAAGAGACAGGAACAATTTAATATTTCCAAATAGGTAGGAAATAATATTTACACAGGTAGGAAAACTTTGTGTGAGGGAGCAGCCAGATATTCCCCACCAGTATGAGAACAGCTCAAATTAGAACCAGTCCTGCCTTTTGCCTTGTTCAACAGGTAGGGAACACGGGAGGAAGCAAATATCTTGTGGAGGAGCAATTCACAAAAGCCAGCACAGGATTTCTGCAATGACAGACTGCCAGGACACAAATCTGAAGGAAGTTGTTTCTCTGTAACACAGAATTATTCCAGGATGAAAGCAAGGTCAGTAAATGATTCCTATAATGAGTTTCCATCAGTTGTGTTCAATGCTTCCAAAGCGTACTATAAGGTCACATATAAAAGTCATGTCTTCATATAAAGTAACATATCACATAAAAGTCTTACAGCACTGAAATTTATAAATTGTGATTAATTTTCCGTGTATCTTTAAACTAGTTTCAATACCTACAGTGAACTAGCTTATTCTAAACACACTGCAGCACTCAGACCAAGAGTAAACCTGACATAAATCAGGTTTTCATTTTGCAGCTGGATTGACTCCGGTTCTATGCAACAGATTTGTAATTTAAGAAGCCAGTGACTCTTGAGTGAGCAACTTCTTGCACTGTGAGCAGAATAGCAGTAGCAAATCTTAATGAAAGTATTTTTCTAATTCTAATAAAGCAAGCTAAAATCCTAGAAAAATGTAGACAAGCAGGACTTAATCAAAAGCTCACCTCCAGGTCTCGCTTCAGACCTATGCTGTGCAGGGCTCCAAATTCAGTTTTGGGATTGCTAATTTCTCAGGATGGGCTCACAGCATCTCACCAGACAGCCTCCTCACTACCTGCCAGGCTTCTTTGGAACTGGAGTCATTTGAACAGAGCTGCAGTCAGAGACCAAAATGCCTGTTTGCTCACAGCTGTCTACAGCTGCAGCTGGGGCTGTGCTCGAAGGCTAATGGCAATTCCAGCTGCAGACTCACACCTCAGAACCACTTGATCTGCTCTTCTGCTTTGTCCTTGGTGACCACACAAGATTTTCAGCCTTTAGAGTTTCTTCCCTTAGTGCACTGGGCTTTGAAGTGATCTCAGGCTCTTACATAAAATGCTGCTTAGTGAAAACTTAGTGAAAACAAGGCAAGGTAATTTGTGTTACGGTCAAGTAAAATGTGAATTGCCACATCATGTTCTTGGTATGTGCAGCATAGTTTGAAAAGCAGATCACATGGTGCTAGATAACTCCTTTCCAGCCCTACCTTTGCCTGCTCAATCTGTGGCTGTGTCTATCACACAGACTGGAAGTTTACTTGGCCTCAGCTCCCTCTCAAGGTAGACAGAAATATTCCAGTGATGGATTTCTTAAGCTCTCATACAATTCATCCACACTGTGATAAAAATAGATAAGGGAAAGGAAATTTTCTGTTCCAAATACAATGTACATAAACCATCAATAATTTCATTATTCAGTATCGCAAAAATTGTTTAAAATTTTAATGATCACTGTTTTAAAAAAGTTGTAATTTTATCCCTGAGGACACAGAAATGGCAAAAAAACCCCCAAAAAACTGACATGCTTGAACTTTTTTAGAACATTTTCATTTGGAAAAGTCAATCCATACTTCTTTTTGTTGTCCAGGATGGAAAATGCTGCTGGCCATGTTTTCCTTGTGGTATTCTTCTACAGTAGTTCTAATACCCAAGGGAGAAGGACTGAACAAGGGCAAGAATGTCACCAGTCCAGTGTTATCAAGATGAGTTCCACTTCCCCAAACAGTAAAGTGAAGTCTCAGCAGATATGTGAGAGAGAGTAATTCCTTGCATTTCTGTATTTCCACTCCAAAATGGACCAAAATCTGGGCATGTATGCCAGTCACTCACTGTGTATCTGGTGAGGCTGTGTTACAGTTTAACCCCAGTAAGCAGCTAAACAGCATCCAGCCACTGTGTTTTTAATGCCAAGTATTTACTTTCTGCCAGTTCTTCCCTAGCTTTTCCCAAGGTGGATATTTGTTACCTCAGACATATTAGAACACAGCCTTCATACAGCAACATGTCGTCTAAATCTGAATGAAATCTTCAACGGTATCTTACTACAAGCATGCAACAGGAGTAAAGAACTAGTTGAAAATGCTTCAGTGGGCAAAGTAACATGTAATAAAATCACTACAAGCTTATTAACAAAGAAAATAATTGCTATCCCACAAGCAATTCACTCTAAACTCTAATCACAGAAAGCTTTCTGATGACAGGAAGCACTTGGAGCTTATGTTCTCCTGCTGCAGTGCTCTATGCCAATGGGAAGAGCATTACAATCCAGAGCAGTGTGATGAAAACCAGGTGGATCTAAAAAGGTACAATTTTTGTTCAAAATGCACACCCATTATCATCTCTGATCGGTTGACTCTTACCCCAAGTATGAACCGTGAAAAACTAAAGGCACAAACTTCTGATGATTTTAGATCCAGATTTCCAATATCTAGTTAGTCTCTGGGATATTACAGAACATGTGGTTTACACCATAAATACTTCCCAGGAGGAAAAAAAAACCAACCCACACACACAAAAAAGCCCTTATGTGTTTAAGGTCAAACTAGTGAGTCATTTAAGGAAGTAAAAAAAAAAAAAAGCCAGACATTGCAATTAACCCCAACTGAAGCACACACATCTAAAAAAGAATCAGTGAGGAAGACAGCCTTAAAGGAAATCCCAAAATAGTGACAAAAGAAATGCCGAATGAAGGCACAGAAACAAATTAAATGCTCCCATCACACTGTCAGGCAATAAATACACAATTAAGACACACTGATGTTTACAAAGACTGTAGTGAGGTCTTTTAGACGTTAATTTTTCTTCCTAATGTTTCCCTTTCACTGCTAAATAAAGAATGTCATTCAGAGAACAGTTGTTCAAATGTAACTTTTACGTTATAAATCTTTAAAAGCCTACAGACTCTCCATAGTTACTTTCTCTAATCTACGCAAAATGAAAGATTGACCTGAACATATCCCACAACACTATTTATACTGTACTTGACTATTACCTCTGATTCCTTTCTGAGTAATTAATGTGAAATTTCATGCAAATAGCTTTTCTTTACAAATGTATTTTCTAAATATAAACAGAAAGGTTTTTCCCATGCAAACATGTATCCATATGCAACTTAGAAATCCATGCAGACAAGACATTATTCTTCTCAAAAATTCTATTGCTTGATCACACTAACACAATTACAAACTCCAAGAAAAAAATAATCTGAATTTAAGAATAAATTGTTCATTCCGGCTGTATAGGTTTAGGAAAAAAAAAAAAAGGTAGCTGAAACAGTTGAAACACACTTCATTCAAACAGCAGCAGCATCGTTAAATCACACAACTGTGATGTTAATGATGGGACTGCTTTCTGAAATGGAAACACTTACACAGACTACTGAATTGACCTGTTGTTCCCTAAGTCCCAACACTTATTTTAGAGGGCATTTGCACAGTGCTACATTTCCCTTTTAGAATTCTGTTTGGTTTTGGTTTTGTTAGTAAAAAAAGAAATAGATTTATATGTAAGAAAAGGGTAGCAGATACTAAAAGAAGGCATATGCCTGTAGGACAGAAGCAGGTCTCCGGACTGCAACTAACATTTTATCATCTTTCCATCTTCTGACAACTGGAGTGTATCTCAGCTGAGCAGAGCTCCTACCCCTTTGTTCTTGTCTGCTATATGTACAGTATCACACAACTTCACTATGATCAATAGGATTATTTTATTTACACATCATATACTTCATTGCCTCATGTCCTTTTAGACACTATTTCTGGAAATGCAGAGCTATGATTGTGGTCAAACACTTTATTTTTCTACTTTTTTCTTTTATTTAGAAGTGAAACAAACAAGCAAATGCCACGGAACTCAGCAAGAGGTTTAAAAAAAAATCCAGGGTCATTCACAAGTCTCTTTTTCATATTAAGAGTTTCCTCATCCTTTCCCCAAAGTACAGAATGTTTGGCAACATTTTAGTTACACTGCCGATAAAAGTAGAAGTAGTAATCAGTAAAAAACATTCCAGCAAAATAAGGGTCTGTCGAGCAGCCAGCAAAACCCTGCAGAAGAAGAACAAAGGAGATTCATATATGATATTCTTTCAGTTCAAAGGCTATTTGTCTTTTGCTGTGTTTCCATTTGCAAAGGCTTACCGGCACGGCTACACGGAAATAGTACGCACTGTCATACAACTTAGCTACAGGGAGAGTCCAAATATGCTGACGTCCCTAGATGATAAATGAGAGAGAGATCAGATGACCTTATTTCCCGTGGAACTGGAGAGAAGGTTAGGCTCTGGAAACATTTCATTGACAGATGTAGTGCAAAGTAATTACGATAACGAGCCTTGATAATGATAGTCAAAGCATTTAAAGGGCAAGTGCTGACTTCAAACCCTGCTCTGATCAGCTCTGCATGGGAACTGAATCCCAGTGACACTCAGCTGGCTCTGAAAAACTGAACTCCCTCATTCCTTTCCTAAGCAAATCCCCAAATAAATAGGGATTGTTCCTGATGTGCCAGGTGGCCTGAGAGCTTTGAGTTGTAATAGTAGCAAATGGCAATTCTGCTGATTTTGGAACAGCAAGTTTAGTAGTCCCCAGAAACAGAAAAGTTCCCCTACACATTCTAAAGATAAGGGTAGTGCCTTCACTTAGTGTTTCCAAAACAGGTACGGCAAGGTTTCATGCTATTTTTCATTACAGGGTTCTGCCATGTACAAATTATTTTGTATCTGAAATGTTTGTGTTACACGGAGTAAAAAAAAATTCAATCCTCAGCTCTCTTTAACCTAATGATCCATGGTAACTTATTTCATCAGTTTCTAGCGTCTCAACTCCGCCTTTCTCTCCTCCCTGCACCTTCTGACACATCTCCTCTGCTACAGATGATATGCTCACATGATAAAACTTGCAGGAGATTGCAGAGTCTGCATGATTGCTGTCCTGCCTTTTGGTAGGGAATAAGCCTTCCAGTCCCTAGGAACATCCTCTTGAAAGAAACCTCTTCAACTGGGCAGCATTTCTATTCTGAGTCACATCAAATCTGAATGCTCACTGCTGCTGGAGGCTTGTTAGCTTTAGTCTTTTGATGTGGATTTCAGCTTGACACAGGAAATCTCTTTGACCAGTTTTGTCACTAAGCTTCAAGGACATTTATGCATTGCAAAACTCTCTATGTCTGACTTAATTTCAGTTCTGTTAGAATTACAGCAAACAGATCAAAATTTAGAAAATTTTGGCTTTCTGATGGCTTTGCTGCAGTTGCAGAGGAGCCTGTAACTTTTTGCAAAGACATTTGAAAAGTTGATCAGAAAGTCGGCTTCAGATTAGAGATATCACAACTACTCTGATTTGATAAAGCACCAAAAAATAATTTAAAATCAATTAAGAACATATTATGTATGGCACTATAGATAAAAAACCTGATTCTGAAATTACTGCCAAATTCAGGGATGTTTCTGCTACAAATGTGTTCAGAAATGCTGTTATCCTTGCTTATGCCTTCCCTACTGTGGTAGCCAAAATAAACATTTCCAAGCAAACATTGACAAATGGGGGCCTTCAAAGAGTCTTCTATTTCCAGGAAATTTGAAGAGAGTTCAAAGCCTTCATCAATTTACTGGAGATGCTCAAAAGTTTGCAAGATCTGGTCACTATTTTTTTTTTTTTTAACTGGGAAAAGCTAACATGTTTTAACAGCTGTTATTCCCTTTGAGGCAACCCAGAGAATGGCATGTAAACAACTCTTGCTTTTAAAATGGAGAGTTTTCCCTAGAGGGATTTATTGGTAAACTCCTGTTCACACACCCAAAAAGGGAGAGAGTACCCTTGTTTCCAGTAAATTCAAGGTTTTAAAACTGGAATTCATTACCTATAAGATAATAATGGAAACCCTATATTAGATGATATTTTGGAGAAAATCTGAGTCATAATGAGTTATAGTGGTGACTTGAGCTGAAGCGGACCCAAAACTGTGGTTCCAGGGAAACGCTGGGTAGATTTTTATGAAAGTCAGCAGAAAATTGACTCCAACAAAAAGATTTCATCTCATTATGGTCATGCCAAAACCAGGTATGACTGACAGACTCTAAGTACCATGGGATTTCTACTACCTTAACGAAGACCAGAATTTTGCAGCCATTAATTTTATAAAAATTATCTCCAGAAGCCAGAGTATTGCTCTGAAAATCTTACCTGTGTGGTTTCTAGGAAATCCTTCCTACTGTTTTGGCTTGAAGAATAATGAGAGCAATAATTTCCAAATGTGACTTTGCAGAGAAATACAATTAATGGCTCTGTGGTGCTTCAAGAGAGAGAAAAATATGGATAAAATCATGTTATTAAAATAAAATCAGTTACCCCCAAACTACAAACCAATACTCAAAATAAATTCATACTCAGTGAAACTCTGAGTATGATGTATTAATCCCTACATGGGAGGGCTCTGCTACTAGTTTATACTGGCATGCATTTGAAAGACAAATTTTCAGAAGCTGTAGAAAACAAGTAGACACTTCAGGAGTACTGTTATATTTCCTCTTATCTGAAAAAGGGAGATGTTGACAAGGACAACATTTAAAAATCAAAAGACTGGACAAGCCCTTTCTTGGAGAGCGAGTAATCATGAAGTATTGTCAAGCAGACTGTTTGGCAGCTGTTCTGGCTATCACTGGCCTTTCTCAGAGAAGAATTCCAAAAGAAAGGACTTGTTACTTCTGGGAGAACCCTGTGGGGACAGGCTTTTGAGGAGAAAATACCTGCTTCGAGCAATAAGTCCGCTGCTTGTTCCTGCTGTAAGTCACAATTTTATGCCCTACCACATGTTCCTGCACAAGAATCCCCTTTTATGGGGCTTGGCACAACAGGTCCAAAAAAGGTACTCTCTGGAGTTACTTATGCATGTTCCTAATAGTATTTCTATACACAAAAAAACCCAAAACAAACAAAAAACTAGCAACAAAAAAACCAAAAAAATCCCTATGCCAAAAGCCACAATCTTGACAATATATGCATACATGTCTGCTCAAATGATTATTAGAATAAAACCTTAAGACTTCTGGATTTTAATATCTGTAACAATGGGAGAAATTGTAGTTGGGCTGAGAATGGTATAGGGCCTATGCTACAGCAAGAGAGGTCTACATTAAGAACTTATTTGTCCATAGATTTTTCCCACTCCTCTGAATAGGACAAATTCATGTCACAATAGACATCAGGCAAGAATTTTCTATCAAATAAAGTGAACCACTGTTTTCTTTAGTATGTGTTCTTTTTAATTGTACTTACTTTATTTCCAGTGAGATTTCTACATCCATGGGTGTGTATTTATTAACAGGAATAACAAAGCTGTAATTTCCGGAGCTGAAAAAGGTTGCATTAATACACAAAGGATTTGCATTTAAAGTTAAACAGAAAAAGGTACCAAAGACTCTTGCATGCTAGGGGAAAAAACTGTGAGCAGGAGCCAGCCAGGCACCCATGTCACATTAATGGGATTTTATTCTGCCACCACAGCATAATAAAACAATTTACTGACCTGCACTGCAGATTTTTGCTACAGTAGCGATTGTCAATGCTTTGCTGGGTTTCCAAAATCTGTATGGAACTGATTGTTGTATCAATCCCTAAAAATATTAACAATAATGGTTTATTCTTGATTATTTCAGAAATCTTAGATAAGAGCATAATAGAATGGCAGTTAATTATGGTGGCATCTACTCCCTCGATTGCCATTGCAGGACTTGCTGCAGGTCTAAACTAGCACCCAGTTAAAAGCCTCTGATTGATTATCTTCATTCTGCCATTACAGGAGAGATAAGAACCTTGTTTCATTTGCAAGGACAAATATCCTGGGAACCTAAGATTGTACCATTTTCTTTTGGGCAGACACTGAAGGCAATTTTGATGGTAGTCCAAGCAGAACACCAATATGTCAATATCCATTTTAATGTACTAGAAGCCATGATCATGAAAGTAACCATTAATTTGAAAAACATCATCTTCAATGAGAGAAATAATATGGAATGCAACAAAACTTGTTTCTAATCCTATCTAACCCAACTTTAATGAATATTATAATTGCTTCATAAAACATTGCCTCGAACTGGCAAGAATTTTTGTTTTTGCAAGAACTTTTTGATCTTCTACACAGAGATGAAAAGTATAGCCACAGTGACATTGTTTTTCCCCAGGGCAGATTAGCCCTTCAGAGGGTTAGGCACCAAGAACCAGTGTGCTAACACAGCAGCACAGCTTCTGCTTTCACTCCTGGCCTAGGAATCACTGCACTGTGCTGCATCCTGAAAGGCTTATTTCTTCTGGATACATTTACAGCATTCAATCAGTGCAGGTCCATAGTTAGGACCTTCAGCACCTCAGACCCCTAAGCCAGCTCATTTCAGTCTGAACTGCAAAGGGCCCTTAAACAGAAGGGGCCAAAGAGGTTTAATCCCTTTGAGTGGAGCGAGTCTGACATGCCAACGCTTTGGGGAAGGCCCAGGTGTGGAGGGAGGGTGTGGGCCATCAGCAAACAGCTGCACTCCAGCTGTTGCCCATAGCATCAAGCTGCTGATATTTTAAATCATGGAATTATAGGAAATCCTGAGTGGGAGTGACCCACAAGAATGATACAGTCCAACTCTTAGCCCTGCACAGGACACAATGTGTCTGAGGGTGCTGTCCAAACACTTCTTGAACTCCCGCAGCCTTGGTGCTGTGACCACATCTCTGGGGAGCCTGTTCCAGTGCCTGACCACCCTCTGGGTGAAGAACCTATTCCTAGTATCCAGCCTAAACCTCCCCTGACACAGCTGCATGCTGTTCCCTTGGGTTCTATCATTGATCACCAGAGCAAAGAGGTCAGTGCCTGCCCCTCCATTTCCCACCCTGAGGAAACTGTAGACCACTAGGAGGTCTCCCCTCAGTCTCCTCTTCTCCAGACTGAACAGACAAAATGACCTCGGCAGTTCCTCGTAAGGCTTCCCCTCCAGACCCTTCACCATGTGTTGCAATGTGGTGCAGAAAGCACAAGGAGGACCTGGTTTAGCAGGGCCAAGCCTGCTCTTCACACTGCACTGTGCACACTGGTTTTGTGTTTCTGTTCCTCTGTTCTACACCAACCGTTCCCTATTTTGCAGACAAACTGGATTATAGGCTGACATATTCTCTGATTATAAAACATTTGTATGGTAGTATATACTTAAATTCCAGCATCCAAATATCCACACATATGCTTAAGTGACAGAGCGGAATTCAGCATGTTCACCTCAAAGAACTAGCACAGAAGAACATTTCCCTATAACACAACATCTCATTAAAACATGTATCATAGTGATGCCTCAGAGGACCTTTTCTGGGGTGTGTACCCATGTAAAAAAAAAACAGAAGGGGAATGATTTTTACCAGATCATCCCACTGGGGCACACCCAGGCAACAAGCAGAACCTGTGTTCTATTGCTCACATGGTCCTGGGCAGCAACCTGCTTTAAGTGCATGCTAGTGTATAGAAGTTTTATCATCCAAACATTGCCTAATCTTTAATCAAATATTTATTAAAAAAATCCAATCCTTATAACAGAGGACCCACATAAACAGAAAAGACATAAGGCATAATCCTGCTTATACTGAGTGAATGACAGAGCATGCTGTTATAACATATGTAATCAGCAGATACTCATCTTTACATAAAAGAATCAATATTTTCAGCCCAGACTGGCTCTGACAGCAGTGCACAGCCAGTAAAAGGGAAGCCTGAAATCAAGCCAAAAGTCTTGTGTCTAGGAACTTCATTTCATCTCCTCTGAAGAAGGCAGTGTCAGGATCCTAAGGCAGAGATGGCTGACACTTTTAATCCCTTAGGTGAGATGAGCCAAACACTTACTTTACACTGTATCATGCATTTTGTGCACACAAATATCACACTCATATCCTGAAGCATTTTGCTGTAAAAGGGTTAGCACAGCTGGGCACCTCGTACGATTTTAGCCCCTGTCCAAGAAGATGTCACTTGTCATTTTATTGTATCTGAAGCCAAGCCTAAAAACTCTAGATAGAGGGCAGTCAGGATGTCTGTAAAAACCAAAGGAGGATGTATGAATAAACTGAAAATTACAGTGAATCACAGGTTTCCTGTGGTTCACAGGGAATAGATTCCCACATGCTAATTCTCTATAACGATCAGTTATATATGAAACTCCTGTAAATTACAGAAGCAGAATTCCAAGCCTAAAAGTAGCTCTTGAAAGTTATACAAGTATACATTTTTACTTTATTTACTTTAAATAAAGGACTTACAGTCATTTCCAAGATCAGGTCTTCCGTTAGGTTTTTTGACTGGATCTTGTTCAGGTAATATGTCTTTTTTGTTTCCTGTGAAAAGACGTACGTACAAACATCTCCCAAATTAGCCTTACACAGATATAACAGCAAAATATGAATACAACACCAGAAGATGTTTCATTAATTATCTCTTGGATAAAGGTATGCATAACCACAAGATAAATCTTTAAAATACAGAGCCCCTCTATTCAGAAGAAGATATACACAGTCAAAATAAGTTTGCAGGTAACAAGCAACAAGCTTTTGAAATCTACAAGATATCTAAAGCATTTCCAAAAAAATAACCTAATAGAAAAGATTTTGTCACACACAGAACATCATCAATTTTATAACAGGGAGCCAATGTGAAAGTCAATATGCAGTCAGGCACTTCAGCACAAATCTGATCATAAAGCCACATCTTTCTTATTAGTGAGAAAATAGCATTAGTAATAACAGGCATTTGGCACGCAAACATAGGCTGGGGAAACAACTTAGATTTTTGAATGAGATGTTAAAATACTGAGGACTGACCCAGTGGTTCAGAGAGAGGATGCCTAACTAAACTAAAGAAACTGATGAACATCTCTAACAACATGATCACTATGTTCACTGATGTCACCTCTGTAACTTCCAACATTGAACTAGGCTGGGTAATATAAGTTGATGATTTTTTAAATTACTCTATTCACTTTCTGAAAACTTCTCTAGAAAAGAGAACTTTTAACATCTTTTGAATAATCATCACACGGTAAACCTGGGGAACGTAAAAAGTCCTTCAAGCCCATGGGAAATGGTTTAATACTATTCCTGTGCTTTTACACTAATTGCCAGCTAAGAATCTGTTCAGAAACATGTAACCAATAAGATGGCACTGGAAAATATTATCTTCCCTAAACTAATGTGTTTCATCAAATACCATTTCTAAATTACCAAAATACTCCATTCTTGTGTTTTCCAAAGGAAACATTCTAATTCCAGAATGTCTGATTACAACAGAAATCACTGTTTCATGATATAAAAACTTATTTTACAGAAGAAAGGATCAAAATGCCTTGTTACTGAGACTGAAACAAGACAGCTGGATTGACTTTACTGTTTTCTTATTCATGCCAGATTTGGTTTTCATTTCAGTATTGGGCAATAAGAAAATCCAGTCTTCTCTCGTGCTAGTAGGTGACCGAGAGCATGGAACAACATTAACAGCTGGAATCCAAGGGCCCAGAAGCAACATAATACAAAATGACCTTTGGGATTTTAATCTGCTTTGTGTTTTGTTATGAATCTGTCATACTGCTACCAATTATTCCTTGAATCCATTTTGTGCAGGTCTATCAGTTCTGCCAGCCTTGGTAGTAACTGCTGCATTTAGTAGTCATCTGCTGTCCCTTTTCATTACACTGTTCCACACACCTAGAAAACTGGCTACTGAACAATCCCTTATGCATGTACAGTCAGTCTTGAGGCAGATCTAGAAAAAGCCTGTCCATTTGCTCATTCCTTCTCCACTTTCTTCTGATTTCCCTTAATAGCCCAGATATGCTAGCAAGGCATTAAACACTGTCATTTTGCACTTTCAGTAACCACTACAGAACCTTATTTTCACTTCGGTTTTTACTTATAATAAAATTACAATTTCGTTGTCCTTTAAGCTGACAAAATCTGAATTTGGAGTGCAAGGTTCCAGTTGAGAACACCAAGAACTAACAAAAAGCACCGCAGCAGCCTTAAATAAATTCTGTTAAACTTCCACTCTTTCACATATAGTAACTCTGAGGGCTTTCTCAAAGGCCCATGTGGGGTGTGAAGATCCAATTCAATAACAAATATAAAAGTACAAGTTTGAAAAAAATGTAATAAGGACAACTACTATCTTCAGATAAGCTTAAGATAAACTCATCCGATAAATGTGGTATCCGTTGGTTTTTCCCCTCAAACACCTTCTGGTTTTATTCCATGTGAGTTGTAATATTCTATAAGCAGTATGGAAAAAATTTGCAGATGATTTCTTGTGGTGGTGGTGGTACCTTACTATGAACCTGTTAACTACCAGCTGAAGGCAATAAATGTGAATGCAGAAGGTTGACCAAAATACAGCAAGAGCCCTCATCAACCTTGTATTTTGAGGCAGAAGACACCAGGGAGAAACAACACTGTAAGAGGAAGTAAGGACAGCCCCTGGATATCAGTAACACTTAACATTATGGGGAGAGCACAAATGGCGTGGAAGCAGAGAGCAGAAAAGGCCCAAATGCTGCAGGGTATTCACACTCCTTAGTTCCACTGAAATCAATGGGAGTTTGAAAGCGTAAAACCTTCAGAGCAACCAATTAAAATAAATAACATATGGGGGGGAAAGGCCACATTATGCTAGACTACATAAAGATATGCTGAATTTTTGTTTAAGAAATTTTGTCTTGCTTATGAATGCTTTTGTTTCTGCTTGGACTTTCCTAACAGCCTTCTCCTCAACAAATCTGAGATGCAAGGGATTAGTACAATGGATGTACTCAGTAGTAGTCCGCACCCGGAGAATTCAGGTATCGCATTGTGGAACAGCAAAAGGTCTGTAAAATGTGAACTCCTAAACTAGTATTTAATTCAGCTATCATTTCAAACAGTTCTACCTTTCCACGAATCAGACTGTCAGACGCTTTAAAATATCCCCTGTTTATATTACTTATTTCCCATACTTAACTCTTAGCTTTTTTTTTTTCAGAAAACATTTTCCTTTTCATTTATCTTGGCTGCAGCTACATTAAACGGCTTGTTGGTTTTCCTTCTGTTTGGATTTTGTATTGACATTGTTACCTTCCATCTGGGGATACATTCAGCTTCATTAAACTTGTGCAGAACTGAAATATTTCAGTAGCTTGTGTACTGTGCTGATTTTTCACTCTTGGATCCACACAATGCTATTTGGAGCATAAGACCTTGCTTTGTGTTTATTGTTATCTTCTCTTTACACCTAATATCAAAAGCAGCCAGCTGGGGACAGAAGGTTTTCGTATTTCATTTTCATCCATCTACAATTCTCTCATTTATAAATGAGATAAATGTCTTTTTAATTAATCAACACTCTTTGAGGCTTCAGAGCAATACAAATCACTTAGGTATGACCTCCTGAAAGCACAATATTGAGATATATCTGCCACAGGGCTTACTGTAGCACTCATCACAAGAATCACAAGGACCACTTACGTGCAGCTTGTCTGCAGTATAAAGAATGGCCAGTGGGTGAATCCCACTGAAACAGTGTGCAAAGAGTGTCATAGCAATTGGTAATGCCTGCTCTGGCAGATATTTGTACTTCAGAGGCTGAACTGTATCCATCCCCAGTTTCACCTCAATTTGTCAACTGTGGTGCCAGAATTGTTCTCAAGGCCAAGAAAGGAAGAGTATGAATGCTAATCAAGTAATATTAACACATTCCTCTAAACATCAACAATGTCAAGGACTGGCAAAGAGGAATACAGAGTCCAACAACTTATGCATACCTTTAGTTATTAACCCTTTCTTATAAGGGCTGTAAAAAATACACCTTCTTGCACATTACACGCGTAACAACTGGCAGACAATATTTGAAAGTAAAAGTATTTTATTTTATAGTGCTATGCCTTCAAATAATGCTACTCAAAAACCCTCCATGAACAATCAGAGTTGTAATTGTAAGTTTTATGTTTCTGGGCAGTTAGAATTCTGTCTCTGCCCATAGAAAAGAGGCACTGTCATCACACTAATACGATTGAGGGGGTTTTTCGTACTTTTTTTTTTTTAACATCTGTCAATTCACTCTCTACTACTCCCAATCAACTCCCATCCAACTGTAGCCAAAGGTTAATTAAAGGGATTAGTGACTTCCCAGTTCATATGAAGTCATTTACCATAAATGGGCAGGAAGAACAGTGACACCTGACAAAACATATTAGGACTCCAAATTCTTAAAGGTAACAAGTCTAGATTTTTCAAAAACATGTGGACTGCAGTGATGATTAGTTATATCAGGATTTTTTAAACCCTTGGGACTAGGCTCTTTTGTAGGAAGTTAGCTACCTTTAAAGATTCTGGCCCCTTCCCCCACACTCTCCATATAGTCTCTACTCAAATGGTAAATAATAGAAATTAATTTTTCAACTTACGTTTCTTCTTTGCATTGTTTTTTTCATAAATTAGAGATTTGACTTTTGGTTGATGAATTGGACAACAATAGACCTTGTCACAAGGCAAAATGTCACAGAAATTGACTTCAGGGATCCTGCTGGTAGGCTGCGTGCTCTGAGAAACTGTGGTTTCCCTTTGAAATGCTAAAGGAAAAAAAAGATTTTCAAAAATGCTGTGCTTCTATTGGCATTTTATAAAAGCACAGAAATTGAAAGTTCATTACGTGTATGCAGACCAGCAGAGACACAGACCTGTTGTAGGGGCGGTGGAATGTAGGACAGGACTTGAGGTACTGCAGATGAAGGAAAATAATTCAGTAAGAAATGGACATCAGAGTTGAGGACCAAAACAAATTGGTCCACAATGTATTACTAAGTCTACTAATTTCAATTCACCAATGCTAATTTAACTACTTGCCTGTAAACCGGATGTTTTTCAAAACGTCTGTCATGAATGCTAAGTAAATACAGGCTCCATATTGTCAAAGCACTGTAGAAAGAAAATTATTCTGTAGATTTACATCCATCTCTTATGTAATACAATATGAATAATACCTGGCAGCACCTTGTCCCAGTCTGGTAATGTATAAGCTAACTATCTGATCACTTCCCCTTTAGTTGTAAAAATGCCAGCTTAATTTAATGGGGTTTAGATCAGACACTTGTATTTAACACAAAATATGGTCACTTTCCAACATAAACAGAATCAGACCACCAGTTCAAAGTACTCAGTTCACAAAAAGATTGTAAGCCACAGGATCTTGGACTGGAAACAGAAAACGGCAATTTCAGAAGTCCTGAGCGTACTTTCCTTTCCACAAATCCAATGTCACAAGTTAAACAGAGTCCCAGACTTGCCCACCAGTGGTAAAGAGTTCAGTTTCATTTCACACAACACAATCACTCTGTACATGAGAAATTGTTCTTTGGCACAGAATGACTGCATAAAACATGCAGAGTCCAGCTTTCACCTGTAGTACAAGCCACCGAGGTACATTCAATGTGCACCATACAATGTGACGTGGACAGAGCTCAGCTGTGTGCCTATCACATGAGTACCTCACTCTTAAAAAATTATTTCAAGGCTCCAATATTATGAGGCATATTCACTGTTAATTTTAATACATTATGTTCTTTGAGTAGGAAGGGTGAAAAGAAGAAAAACAGTGCTATCTTCTTTCTGGTGAGATAAGTAGAAAGGGAGAAACAAGTCAACTTTTTGATAATTAATTGTTACCATAGTGCCATAATAGCAATCAAAGCTACTATAGTCACCCGGAAAATCTTCCTGGAGCAAGATTCTTTGGTCTTTGACGAACAAACCTAGAAAAGAAAAGGTTTGGCTAATTTAAACAGCACATAACTAAGCTACTACTAGTAGCTTAAAAAATACTACACTAACCTGACTTTAAGTCACCCTTGTTTCTTTCATGGGAACCATACAAGTCATCTTTATATCGTGGTACATGTCTAAAGAGAAAAACTTCAGTAATGAAATACTCCCTAAGACTGTGAGTGCACTGTGAGCTGTTGACAGTCTAGGGGCACAAACACTACAAATGAAGAAAGGACAGTTAAAAAATAACAGTTCCTTGTCCATTCTTCCTGCCATTTCACATACTCTTGAAGGAGTTCAGAATCAAATGAAGAACTCAGTAAGCAGTGGCCAGAAGTAAAAGGTCAGCAGCTTTCAGTGTGTGCTCAATCCATGTTAAACCAGGGCTGGTGTAAATATAGAAGAAAGGCACTTTCCAAACAAATAGGATGATATTAGATGATGGAGCATTTGATTGTCATTATGAAACAAAGAATATTTGATCTATTATTTTCTCTTGCTCTTTGGCACTGGCAAACGCAGGGTAGGCAAATGAGCTTTGGTCCATCTTAAAAAATAGCACTTGTCAGACTAGGAAGATTGTCTTTTAAAAGGTCAACATAAAATTCCTAACACAATAAATCCCTGTGAAAAGGGGTGTCTGCTTTCTATACCATGATATGGGCAAGAGGAATTCATTTAGCAATAGCAACAACATCTTAGCCAGGTCTTAACCACTTGAAAGACAACACTACCTAATACAAAACAGGATCTGATAACTGCAAACCACAGTTAAAGACTCATGCAAGGATGAAAGCTGAGGAAGAATCAGCATCACTGTGCAGAATTCCAAGTCAAAATGAGCATTTCTATGTAAGGCTGCACTATAGCATGTGAGCACAACCACAGGCTGAACATTCCTGTCCTGTTGGTCTCCCTCCTCCTTCACACTATTATGCAGCGTGGATCTACTCTCACACAGATTATGTATAGACAAGAAGTAGAAGTGTCTCACACATAATTTCTACCTCAGTGCAGTTCACTTTTAAGCTTCTAGCATGACACTAAATAATCCTGGATAAGAAATTTGATTATTTATTTACAAATGTAAAAGCTTTCACCAATATTTCAGCACTTACTTTCTCATATTTCATATACTTAATTTCACTCACCTGACTGGATTTCAGAGGGACTGATTTTTTCGATGGCAAAAAACTAGTAGCTTGACTATACCTGCTGTAAGAGAAGATCTGTTTAACATTCAATGCTTCAGTAACTAATAAATGAAAAAAATACATTTTCAATAGAGTATTAATGTCACTTGCTTTTGCATTTTTAACATTTACAAAGAGAAAAGCAGAAGTGTCATCAGATTCATTCAAGCACAAAGGTCTCCAGTTAACTCATTCAGGGGAATGCTCTTAAATGTTGCATTTGATTTCAAAGAAAACTTGGGGAAATGGCTTAGAAACAGGAAATGCTGTTCATTTCCACTGAGGCACTAATGAAGACCTTTTCTAGCAGAAGCTCTGCAGATTTCTCTTAGAAGCAATTTCCAAATCCAAAGCTGTAACTGGACAGAATCTACCCTTGCTTTATGCAATTGCAGCTATTACAAAAATTACTGCAATTTAACAGCCATTTCAAATACTAATTTTGTCCATGACTTAAAATATATGAGAAATTTGAGGGATTTTGCACAACTTAAGTGTTGGAAATGAGCTGAACTCCACTGTCAAGCAAAATTGGCTTTCACTTCTATCAGAAAGATCAGTTTACCAATTTGTGTGACAACTATCAGAAAACATCCTAGACAGAGGTACCTGACTTTGCTCTCTTCGCTGACTGTTGACTTTAAACTACTCATCCGTTTCAGCCTGGCCAGTTTCTTATTCCACTGTTCCAGTTCTTCTATTCTGACTTCAAGGTTGTTTGTTACTTTACAAAGCTGCTTTACAGCACCAACGTTCGCCATAAAGATCTGATCCTAAGAAACAAAACAATGACAAAAGTAGATACAGTGTATTCATCAATCAGACATAACAGCAGAAATGAGTACAGAATTCACCTACATAAGGATACATTGAATATTTAAAATGTAAAGACATGTTAGGTCATGGTAATTGGGATGTATGTATGACTGTACAACCCTTTCGCCAGATGTTCAATTTGCAGTAAATTGAAAATGAGGACTTGCAGAAAAATTTGAAGAAGACAAAGGGTTTTTTAGACCAAGAATTTAAACTGTATTTTACCTTCATACTGTGTGTGTTCACTTTTAAACCTCAACACTGCCACAACCAGCATCTGCGATTTGATTTTCAGTGCTGCAGCTGAACATAGATTTCAGAACTATCCAACCATCTATCCACAGGTATTATGTCGGATCAGACAAGCCAGAATTTCTATCCATGTTGTACACATAATGTTAATCACACAGGGATCAGTGAGAAGGGAAAAAACCAAAGCAGAGGTCAAGTTATGATGGCGTAATACTTTGTTCTCCCCTTCAGTCTCTCCAGTCTCTTACAGGATTTTTCTAAGTTCTATAACCTCAATTACCTCTGCAACTAACACAGCTCAAACACACTCCATTTACTCCTGAATATTTAACCCAGGAAAAGCCTTCTATTCTCCTACCCCTGCTTATCATTTAGGTATCTGTCTGCTGCTGGAGAGGCCCTCAGTACAACCATCCAGGTAGTATTTTATCCATTTCTAAGACAAAAACTGTTACTGATCCACTGTAGGAGAATGGTAGCAGCACACTTTCTTCGCTGTGGTCAAAAGAATGGCTTTCTCATACTAACGTACAACCAGACTGATGCCATTAAACCTTGGATGAAGCTATTACTGCAGTTACTAAGTGTTATGCAAAAGTAAAGTAAAAGCAGTTTTGCCTCTCGCATTTTAAATGCCAAGCACACCTTTCTTTTAAAGGTGACTGCATTCCACAAAAGCAGACAGCATTTTGTACAAGCAGAATCAGAGCACAGTTACAAGTGGTAAGTTGCAAACTTCCCTGCTGCCAGAAGACTTAACAGCCTGTTAACTAAAAAGTGACTTCAAAATAATCCCTTGAGCCTAGTACTGTGAAATCATTTATATGGTCACTTGTGCTCGTATCAATGATACGCAGTAGCTGCCCTTTCCATTCTCTTCAAATCATGCATGAGTCACTTCTAGGTGGCCTCAACTAGCTGAGAAAATGGCTTATATGGTAAAATGAAGCAATACTTTCTTTGGGAAAGAACGACTGAAAAGAGTTTTACTGCCTCACTGGTGACAAAGTACTGAGCACAGTGCAACTGAAAGGAAAAGAAACATTCTTGTCTCAAAATAGCAAATTTCCCACAGCTGAGACATTTCTCTAGAAAGCAGCAGAGCCTGCTTCAAATATGCAAGGCAATCAAACATCTCAAAATAGGTAACTGACAAAGAGAGAAAACAACAATAGTCAATATCCTGCTTATCTGGAACTAAACCTGGAATACAAGATCAAGTATTGTATGTCTACATAGTATTATAATCACGTTTTTTCTTCAAGACCATACCTTGTCAACCATGAGGAAGTTTTCTATTTTTCCTCCATGATCACAAGCAACATCTCCAACTTCTCTGACAGCTTCAGGTAAAAGTTCCTTCACTTCCTGGGCTATTATTCCTGTTTATGAGATAACAAAAACTAAAGTCAAGAAGTACAGTGGCACGCCATTGACCATGGTTACGTGCCTCCTCTTGACCCTCCTGAAAGTTACAGGCAGAGCCAAAGATAATCAACAATTTCTCTCTAGTAGGAAACCCCAGAATTTCAACTTTTTTTTTTTTTTAAATTTCATTCCACAGAAAACAAACAGAAACCTTTAGAATTCTCATTTCTGTGCAATAAGAACAAAATTGTTTGTAATCACATACTTTATTATCATGAAACCTCTGGGAAAATAACCTCCCATCTTTAAACATTGAAACAGAAGTTGTAGAATTACCAAAAATAATTGCTTTTGGCACTTTTATATCACAAGAGATACACAGCAGGATGTGCAATTGCAGTATCATAAGAAATGAGGATGAAATAGCAGGGTGTTAAAAGGCATTATGGCACAATGAATAACAGTGGATGTTCATGAAAAATGGGAACAGAGCAGCCTGAATACCTGTTTCATGGGTATCTTTTATTCCCATAACAGATGCAAATTCAGGCTTGTAGTCATATTCCACCAGCCTCATTTGTTTTATTCTTCTCAACTGCTCATTTGTATCGACCTAGTTGGACAAATACCAAGATTTACATGTTGAAACACTAAGAATGGCATCTAGGACATTACTGAGACAGCAACTAGTCTGACACAACCCTTTGGCTGATCTTCACATTGAAGAAGATGGACAATCTTCCCATTCCCCATTATCAGAATGCTCTTTGTATTTCTATTGCCAGTTACCCCTCAGTCTGACAACTCCCAGCTTCCATGGACAGCCTCTTCCCAAGTCCAGAGGCAGTGATTCTACAGAGCACAGTGGTACATCTGCTTTCTTTAGGCCTGCATTTAAGCATAGCCAGGATAAAGAATCTGCTTCACGTGTCAGAACAACGATCCACACATGTGCTGTGGTGCAAACATATATGCCCTAAATACTCCAGAGCCCTCACCTCCCGGACATTCTGTTTTGCTCGGCTGTCAGACGGATGCATGACTCTGCCCATAACTTTTGCATTTCCACAGACAACCAGTGCTTCGTCTGGTGCATCTGTGTTAATTCCTACTCGACCATGATAGACTACCGTCTCTGGAACGTGTCCTCGCTGCCACAGTGCATCACTGTCATTCTCAAACTGCCCTGGATTAGATGCCTGGAAGAAAAATTTTCTTTAAAGATATAGTATAGCATGGATGTACTATTGCTTACTCCATTAGAAATTCAAATGCCAAATCTTTAATATTCAAATTGTATTCAATAGCTTTTCTAACACACCAACAGAAAAAAACAGAGTGGAGTCACTTCTAAGTGTTTCTGCTCACACAGCACTGGCCTCATGGCTTTTTCCTTTGCATTCTACTTTATTATCACCTTAAGTTAAATTGTCAATGTCCAAAGCTTTCCAAATTTTGTCTTTGATGTTATGCCATATAACAATTTTTTATTTTCCAGTAAATTTAGCTGAGACTGGAAATCAGAAAAGAGCAAAACAAGGCAGATACTAAATACATGAGGTTCATAAAATCTCCTATAATGTTCTAAACTAACTCATCTTAGAAATTTAATGTTAAGGAAATGGGGTCTTTCAAAGAACACTAATAAAACAGCAGAATGTGTACAACTACAACTAGAAAAGGCATTTGATTTCGGTAGTTAATTTTGGGTTGGTTTTTGTTTGGGTTTTTTTACTTTGAATTCAGGCTTTAAAATTTGAGTTTGAACAAAAGTATGATCACGATAAAAAGTTAGCAGTCATTTAAAGAAGCCAAGCTTTCACAAGGCTTTGCCATCTAGAAGGCATTGTGCTGTGAACTCACCACTGTTTGTCACAATTAGAGCATGATCTGATATGCCTGACAACCACTACTCAGCTGGTAGTTTTGTTGCTTGAGTGTATAAAGGGCCAGAACATGAGCTCCTTTCTCTCTCAGTGCATTTGTACAGCTTTGCCACTTCAGGATAGCCGGTGGCTGACTCACTTTACCCTGCCTCTGAAGCCCTATTAGACATCTGGAAAATGACTTTTTCTTTCTTTCCAGGTTTCCTGTTGATATTTTCACCACTTCAGACCACAGCCACGTGATCTTTCTGCTTTTCTGCCTTCTTTTCCTTTGTCTGAAATAGTGGCCGTGTCTGCAAAATCTCATTCCACAGATTCCTATTAAAAAACTCTCACAGACAGTGAAGGAGCCCTCTTCCTTGAAATTTTGAAAGAATCTAATATTAAAAATAATAGGAAAATGGAGATTTTTTTAATCTTACATAAAAATATATGCCTTGTAACGTAAAAAGAATGAGTCAAATGTGAAAATGGATCAGCTTTCTCAAATTAATAGAGAGGTGGTATCTGTGATGCTTAGATCCAGAAAGAGAAATTCAGGTGATGACAGTACTGTGGAAATTAATGGACAAAAAAAAACCCTGAAGAACTATATATGCAAGAATGATGCAAAAACAGTGCTTCAGTGTCCTGAAATAAAAAGAACCCATAGCAACAGCCAGAATGATAAAACTTCTCAGCAGGGCAGAGAACTGCGGAACTCTGGACATTGCTTTCAAAGCCCTTTCACAGCTCTACCTAGAAAGGAGTTCTCAGCCATACTGCCCTCCAAAAACCTAACCATAACTGCAGGAAGATGGTTTATGGCACAAGAGGAGGCCCAGACCAAAAAGGAGCCAGGACTGAAACCATCTGAAAGCCATCATCTTCCTTTGGAAGTTCCTGTGCAACACCCCACATGCTGGAGATTTGCCCTTTTGCTCTCTCCAAACCCAAATGCTAAACCAGGCCATAATCATAAGCTTAGGGAGATGATGGGAAGCCAAAAAGGATCCAAGCAATGGCCTGCAAAACTGATGCAAAGATTAACAGCTTTTGACAGCCCTCACCTTACTTTAGAAGCCCCTTCCCAGCCCCACTTAACACACTAGAGCTCTTGGCCTTATTTGACTCTAAAACAAAATGCTAAAGCTATTCCTCTCCCTAACACAAGGACCAGAAGGAGCCCATGCAAAAAGGAGCAGCTCTTCAGGTGATCCACAAGAAAAAGTTCACTGAACTGCGATCTTCCAGAGTCCCTCTCCATCCTTTGCAGCCCCACCACGTGGCACTGAGACATTTCCCACCTTCACAAGCCCTAACCATAATATTCACCCTGAGAAATAACCCAAACCCTAGCCTATGCCCAGCTCAAATGTTAACCACCAACTATGGGTCACATGAAGAAGGGGGCTGGGACTGAAAGCTTTTGGCAGCCCCCACCTTCCCTTGGCAGGCCCTTTACAATCCCACTCGTGCTGGGGTTCTGTGCTTTCTCTCTCTCCGAGTTCTAACCCTCCACAGCTCCCATTACACTACAGCTCTGCGTTTGTTCTCTTTTCCGAGTCTAACTGTAGGCTAAAACTGAGTCCTAAAAGAAAAACTTTATGTGGATCAGGGGACTGGAAAGTAATCGTTATGAGGAAAAGGGACTAATTCTTCCTATTTCTAATTTGAAAGCTACAGTACTATAACCAAATTAAGAGGTGGGGCTCTCTGTAAACACACTGGAAAAGGAACAGCTATGGGTCTTAATCTCCCTAGAGCTGCTTGGTCTTCTTTCCTTATAGTTTTTTTTCCTTGTCATCCTCCTTTGAAAATGAAGCCTCTAGGCAATGAAAGCATTTACCAGATTCCTGGCGAGTGCAGGAAATTGTTTCACCTCAAATAAAAAACCTCTGGGAAAATCATCATATTTTGTATTGGAATTCACAACAGCTTTCTTTTTAAATTCTTCCATATCTCTACTTTTAATATTTCTAAATTCTGATAATTAAATGTTAAAATACTCATACAACATACTATTGTAATTTTTTCCCCCTCAGTCTTTTTGAGCCAGTGGTAATTCTACACTCAAGACTCATGCCCCCCCAAAATCTCCCGTGAGTAACAAAACAGTAAATACTTGTACATGAAAACAATATGAATTTATACCTACCCTCACAATGATCTTTTCAGAGACCTTTGCAGAGAGTAGGTAAAGCTGATCCTGAGAGACAGCATACAGTCCAACTACCAGCATGAAGTATCTAATTTGAAATTGATATATTGAAGACAATAATTAAAGTAATGCCTTCTCAAGGGGAAAAAATTTAAATACAGCTGTTATTATTGATACATAAAAAGAGAGCAAGAATGTTTTTTAAAAGTATATA
>VWZG01001954.1:0-17683 GCA_013396735.1 Grallaria varia
CCATTATTCATCTTCCATAAATTATTTATAAATGTACTTCTTATTTGATGCATGACTACTATATTTAGAGTACATAAATAAGTCAGGAAAGGCTAACTCCTGCAGTGTCCTAACATTGATAAGGATTTTATCAATAAAGAAGTACAAATCCTATGAGAATTTTAGTTTAAATTAATATTTAGAACTGAAACAATGAAAAATTCTACCTCAGTCCTTGCAAGCCAGCCACACAACTTATTTTAAATGCTTTTTTTGTTTTTTTAATTATAGAAGTTCATAATTTCTATCACCCTGAGNGAAGTTCATAATTTCTATCCCCCTGAGTAGAAATAAACACTAACATTTGATATTTGTGAAATTAATTCTTTTTTTTTTTTCAGGGAGTGGCAAATATTATTTCTTCATAAATTTTGTAACAGACATGGCAAGTTATTTACATTTTTCATCACTATGTGAAAAGGCTGAACTGAATCACAAACATGCTGAAAATCCATGGGTGGTTTGACTTCAGCCTGGTTTAATAAACTCAGTATTTTTGAGGCTCATGAAGGATTAATGAATGTGAGATGGAAATGGTTGTGCCACCAAACTTCTTGACATTCATCTAATTTCTATTCTGATTTGTCTTGTCTTATCTTACCCGTTCTGGTTCATCATGTAGTGCCTGAGTCAGAAAACTGAATTTATGTACTTATCCAAGTTATTTTCTCACCATGCTGGGAGAAAAAAAACCTAGTATTTCTTTGTTCATTTCTGTTTGATAAAGATATATCCATTTCCTTGTCCCTTTTCAGAGCAGAGTAAATCTAAGATCCAATAAGTAGTCTTTGCACATGGAGTAAAAGAGAATGAGGTGGGTACTGGTTTTCCCGAGGTCATTTTCTAAACTGGTGCATGAAGGGAGAGGTTGAGAAGTACTGACCACAACTCTTAGATAACATGGGCCAGACCTTGAGACATCCCAAAGGTAAAGATCAGAACACTGAACTACACTGCATATTGTATGACAAGCCCATACAGGGAGTCTGATGAGCTCACAGTTCTGACCTTACTGGAATTACTTTAAAAAGTTGAGAGAACTGGACATAATGTAATAATTTACTTCAGCTGAGAAGTAATTTACAAGATTGTGTAGAGACGGAACAAGGGGGAAGGGTTTCAAACTGACAGACAGTAGGTTTAGATTGGTTATTAAGAAGAAACTCTTGACTATGATAGTGATGAAGCACTGGCACAAGTTGCCTGATGAAGCTGTGCCGGCCCCATCCCTGGAAATGCTTAAATCCAGGTTGAATGGACTCTGAGAAAACTCACCAGATATGCCTGCTCATGGCAGGAGGGTTGGAACAAGATGAATTTTAAGATCCTTTCCAATCCAAAACATTCTATGGCTCTATGATAATTCACATTATAAACAAAGGAAGTAACAACACATACACTGTAAAGTTAGGTGAAGAATACAAAAGGACATGATTTTATGACACATCCAGATTCCAAGCTAGGGTGATTTTCTTAGCATATGTGTATTTTTAAGTGACTGAGTTGAATAGGTTCCATTGTTCTGTGAGTTTTTTTCCATGTAGATAAAAAATAATTTCTTTCCCTGGGGCAAAAACTTACAATGATTCTCTCCTCATTCCTTTCATCTCTACCACACAAAGACTCATGAGTGAGAGTGAGCACTGGGGCTGTTACTGGCTCTGGCACCATGAAAAGTTGTGTCTTTAGTAATTTGAATAGCTTGTCCTTTATTATGCAGTGCAAACTAGATAAAAGTACTGGGTTTATGGAAAACGATCTGGGATATGATTCAAGGGCAAGAAAAATCTGCGTTACAAATTTCAAAAAAATTTTAAAGTGTAACACTCAGATAGCAGAACAGCTAATACAGTAGATATAAAACTACAGCAGCACTAATTTTTACAGTCCAGATGCTCAGCTTGTTGAATTATAAGAGTGTTGGTGACTTTAGCTGAAGATCTGCCTCTCAGAAAAAAAAGTAATCTCTGACTATAAAGCTTTACCTCCTATGACGTAGATTATTCCTCTGCAAAGATTTTCTTTGTCTATAAAACTGTCCTTGAGGAAATGTTTCTGGCACTGACATTCAGGTTTTATTGTAGACAAGACAGTGCTAGGATAAAGGGGAATGGTTTTAAAGTGAAAGAGGAGATTTTTAGAGTAGCTATTGAGAAGAAATTCTTTACTCAGAGTGTGATGAGGTCCTGGCAGAGGCTGCACAGAGGAGCTGTGGATGCTCCATCCCTGGAAAAGTTGGACTGAGTTGGAGTATCCTGGTCTAGTGGAAGGTGTTCCTGCCCATGTCAGGGGGTTGGAATGTGATGGCTATTAAGGCCCCTTCCAACCCAAACCATTCTATTATTCTATGAAGTATTATTTTGAATTTTCACAACTGGAAAGAGGCTGAGGCGTTTCAACGCCCAGGAGAAATCAGAAAACATCATGATTGCTTGAAAAAAAATCTACATGTTATGCTACATAGATATTACAGGGCACAACAACGTAGCATTTTGTGCTACATTGTTTTGCTGGCCGCGCCCATTAATGAGCTACAACTTCTGAAGGATCCGGAGGAGCGGAGAGGAGCCCAAACAACGAAAGGCAGTGAAAAGAGAGATGCTCTCTGCCACTTCACTCAGAGCTGACCAATCTACCCAGGCTTGTGAGACAATGCGAAATATTGCACTGCTTCCACATCCTTTGCAGATAACCATCACTGTTCATTACTGTCAATATTTGGATGCCAAAATAAATATTACACAAGTATAATCTTTAGAAATGCAGGCAGACAGTGGGAATATGACACTATTTGTCAAAGAAAGCCATTTTACAACTCACACAGTTTAAACAATTATTTTAAATCCCTTCTTGTTACATGACTAATGAAAGGGAAGGAGTGAATGTATCAGGGTGTTCTTCATGGATTATTTCCTTTTGCTCACCCTCTGCACAGAAACAAGAAGCACCATGTTCCAGTGATATCCGACTCCTTTGCTATCTTTAAATGCTTCCCCAGATAATACATTATTGTGTTTGTAGCCTCTTCGCTGTGGTTCCCAGAGCGGCTTCAAAAACACTGGTTTGTTGACAAAACAAATGAGCCTGAGACATTGTGATGAAGGACACTCTTCCCCAGAGTTTTCATCTAGAAAGGGTATCACTGCAGTAGCCATAGATGAGCTGTTTAAAGCAGAGGTAGAGGGAAGATAAGAAAGCTGGGCAATTTGATCTGCTATACGCAGGGACTCAAAGTCTTATTTGACTGCAAAATATCTGATTGACCTTGAACCTGAAACAACTTGTCGGGGGGATCTGTTGCTTCAGTTGCCCCCTGTCAGCTCCTCAGACAGTGGTTTCTTCCTTTCAGATTTCATCTTAAAAAAACAACCCCAGCTGATGGGAGTGTGATAGCACTGGGCCAGGGCAGAAGGGAAGTGTATTTACTGTATTTCTATGGATTTTTTTACATTTCCCTTAAATGATACCTACTGAATCAAAAGATACACAAAACCTGAAGAGGAGGTTAAAAAATTCTCAGAAGTGTTGCTGCAAAAGGTGGCCAGGCTTAATGTGCATGGATTTAACGACTAAGCTATTAATATAAAGATGTTTATGATTACAGACCAAAGTAAAAAGCTAGAGGCAGGTTCAGTTAACTTTGGGACAGACTCTGAGGAGCTACTCACGATATACAATACATTACTGTGTGAATTATCTTGATTTCCCTGAGTTTTTTACAAGACTATAGATGCATATGGCTGCTAAGTTTCATCCCTGTCAAAGTAAGAATATTAATATATCACTCCCTGTGGTCTGAGCTTAAACCTTCTTTAACCCTTTTTACTGTGGCACAGGATTTTTAGTATGGGAATCTCCAAAATTTCCAAGACGGTCTCTTCCACTGGTTTTTTATCTTCACTGATGCAAGTTTTCTTAACTCTCTTTTTTACTTCTTGATGAAGTTATATGCTGACCTACTTCTCAGGAATGTCTGGAATAGATTGTTTCCTCCTTGTCTGAGGAAGACTGAGGAAGAATATGTAGGCCACTATCAGTAGCACCCTCAGGCTATCTTCTCAAGACTAACAACTTGAATCATTAGGCCATTTTTCAAGCTCTCTTCTGACCCCCCTTCATAATTGTGTTTTCTGAACACCCACACAATGCTTTTCTTGAAGTAATACAATCAAAAGTGCTTAAGAGTCTGGAGATAATAGAAGACATCCTATCACTCTTAGTATTTTTAAATTTTCACCATTACAAGGTTGTAATAATCAACAAGAGTTGATTATTCTGCCATAGAGAGATTACTTTACTTTTCCCAAAACCCAAGGAGCATACACAATATCAAGTACTTCTTTCAAAAGCAAGAACTAGTTTGACTAGTCATAATAACTCCTAATTAATAACACTACATGTCCGAGTCTCAAATTCATATATCAAAAGGAACATGGTTGTCTACTCTTTTTTTAATATGATAAATTTTAGAGGCAGTCAAGGCAATATTATCTCTGAAAACTGGTATATCTTTCTTGTCTTAACAGCGTCTCTGTCACCTGAAAATGTTGTGACTTCTTTTCAAACAGACATGAGGAAGGGACTGCACCTCATCTGATGTTATGAAGAGGATTTCTGAGGTGAGACTGTGTTAGAAGTGAAAAAGTAAGAAAACTACTTTCTACATCTTAAAGTAGTTCAAGAGATTTCCTTTGGCATGTCTAACCATCTGTTTCCAGATATGATGGTTCATGTTTCCCTTTGGAAAAGTCAGTTGGTCAGAGGTGTCCTATAATATATGATGAATATGATTAATGACCTACAAGTTTAAATGTCTGATTTATTTTCAAACTTTTGAAACTGTATAGCAAGAAGAGAAAAAACCTTCCCCATTCCTATGTGGGACCAGAAAATTAATTGCATTTGAAGAGTATTCTTTCCCTCAAGAAGATTTTATTAGGAACTTTAACAGATTACTAAATTGTTCATAGACTAATGTGACCACTATTTCACCACTGTATGTGACTTGTCAAAAATAAACAACCTGAGCTTTGCATTTCTAAAAACTACCTTTGTGGCAGTGAACAAACAATATCAGAAATGGAAAAAATCCTGTGAGAAATGGGCTGGTGAAGAAGGGAAAAAAGCTAACCTAAATACCTTAAAAGCGAAAGCTGTTTCTATTGTTTAAGATGGAGTCTTGTTGTTTTTTACTAAGACACTGTGTCTTCTTCCCAAAATCCCTTGGGAGGAACCGTTATCTCCCTAGCTAGGTCTGAAAGAATGTATCCTTGAAGTGTGTTTAAAGTTTCTTATTGGATGTTAGTTAACCCTTTCCTATTGGTTGTTTATTCCTAGTTTTCTATTGGATCTTTTACGATCCATCGAAAAGGTATAAATACCTTTACCCATGTAATAAACTCTCTCTCTGCTCCCTCTCCGGTGGTCTCTGTGTGTCTCTCTGCGGGGCACCCTGGGACCCGCCCTTTGGGGGGGGGAAAACTAGTGGGGGGAGGAAGGCTCCCGGCAGTGTAAAGGAGAAAAAGCCTCCCGCTATCGGGACGTGAATCCCCCACCATAAATCAACCGTCGTATACCTTTACAGACACAGGCTTTTTCTGTACCAGTAAACCAGTGGAATGAAAATCAATCTAACCATGGAACAGAGCATCACAGCTGCAGGTACATGTAAGTTATTGGAGTCAAACCTTTCACTACAAGCCTGTGTACTTTTGAAGGTGTAATTGCACTGCAAAGGGTGCACTTTGCCTCTGAAAGCCACGGAGATAGGCAGCCAGGAAAGGTCTGCTGAGAAATTCTGTGTGCGAATTAAAGCAGAGAAGTTACACAAAGGGACCTAGAGACTCTGGAAATATGAGCAGGAAACAGTGAAATGAGATTCAGTCTGGAACAGTGGAAAAAAGCCATCATCTAATGCCTCTGGAGAGAGGTGTGTAAAGAGGTAATCTGAAACAGGCATTTGGTAAATGGAAGATGTGATATTTAGGTTGCAATAACAGTGAAGGAAACCTGTAGGGTGACAATGAGCCATTTCTCTGCTAATAAAAGACAGACAAAGGGAGCAACAGAGTGTGAATGTGCTTTTGGGGAGTCCTGCAAAGGAGCATGTCATCATACCTCAGAGAGGAGACACAAGTAGCATCACCCAGCCATGCTGGAATGATAATGATTCCAAGACGTTGTTACAATAAAAATAATGAAGACTAATGGTTGTTTTCAGAAAAAAAAAGAAAAAAAAAAAAAAGACTGAAAACCAGAAAGTGACTGGAGAAGAAACGTCTGATGAGAAAATCAAGAAGGAAGAGGGGGAATAATTGCTTGCACAATGTGGAAAGCTGTTGGTACTGTGAAGGAAGGAGAATTACTAAGGATGGTCCAGTGGGGTTAGGCAGGAGAAACAGAAGAAACTAAGCAGAGAAAAAAAAAATCAGGCTGAATTAAGCAATTAACAGTTCTTAATGGAGAAGTCTATCAGACGAAGAAATGTTCTCCTAAGAGACACAGCTGTAAGCTCTTCAGTGCAGGCACCATGACTGCTTATATGTTTGCACTGCACCCAGCACAGCTGGGATTCTGATCCTTATTTGATCCTGTAGGTTCTGCTGCAATAGAAATAACAAACAACAATAATTGCATACTGTGGCACAGCCACTGGGGATACATGTTGAGGCTGAGCTCTTCTCTTAGCTACACTCCTGAGGTCAGTGTGATTATTTGGATACAGGCTGGTGGTGTTAACAGGGCAATTTGCCCTGGTTCATCTGTAAAAATAGAATATGTATAGTTTCTGCTCCCAAATCTCCCTATTATTATTTGTTGTAGGGCCATGAGGGCTGAACATTGTCCAGTTACACAAGGGGGAATGTTTCAGGCCAAAAGAACTCATGTGGTGGGGCAGACTGGTAGATGTGCAGAGCCAGGGACTAGAATGCCAGCAAATTGTTCTTCAGACCAATACAATTTTCTAGAAGATGCAAAGTAGAAATCTGCTGCTTCAGGAGTGGTAGTACAGCCTTTCTTTCTCATCACTTGCATTACAAATGAGACTTTGCTCAGTGTCTGTTTCTTTCTTCAATGGACAGGAGGGAATTTAGGGAGCAGCTTTTGAGATAAGCACTTTAGATCTACAGAAACAAAGACACTGGAGAACATGCAGACAAGACACCATAGCAGTTTTGTAGCTTGGCAGAAGTGGGTTGGACACATTTCTGTGGTAGGTTACATGTAGATGATAGTCTTCATTGACAACAACATGGTACTTTTTGTCTAAAGTGCTGCTTTGTATTTATCTCACTGCATTATTGTTATTGTTGTTATTATTATTATTATTATTACTGTTTTAATGCTTGAAAGCTAAGAAGAACTGAGGCTTGTCAGAAACCGAGCAATTGATGAAAAAGCAATTGATGACAGCAGTTCAATTCTAAAAATTTTCTGTCCTACTTTGCGTTAAGGCATCAGTACTGGGGTGTACTTTAGCAAAATGACTGAAATAAATGTTGCATTTTCAGTGAGCTTTATCCCTGACTCTGGTGCATCTGAGAAAGACCCAACAGTGGGTTTGGCAGAAAAAGTGAAAAGTAAGTTAGGAACTACCATTATGAAATGCAGAAAGTCAATTTGAATGTCAACAGCAAAGGCAGGGGATGTGAGCTTTAAAGAGCTCCAGTTTGAGAAAATGAGGGCACCACATTGTGTATCCCTGACTAACTGCTCATGTTCCAAGCTGCAGAAGAATGACACATTTAGATTTTTTTTTCATTTCACATTGATTTTTGTTATTTTATACCACAGGACTCCCCAAGCTTCTTGCAGATGCTACATCAGTCAGAAGGAAAGGTTCCCTGAAACCATGAAGTCTGTGAACATCCAATCTTAATTGCATAAGTTTTGACATTTGGAGAGGAAATAAACTGCACTCTGTCACTATTTGGGGAGAAAGCCTTGCTGCAATATAATATTATATAATACCCTTTAAAATTTGTTTTAAAGGGAAATTACTGTACAAAAAGGAAAGGAGAATTGCTATCATACTTCTTGAGGCTGTAAAAGCAGTGAGTGGAGTCATGAAGTAACTTGCCTAGATTATGGGTGCCATGGGACACTGGTCCCACAAGGCTTTGCTGGTTTTGATAAATCACCAGAAAGAAAAGATAGTAACAATAAATGACACAAGAGTTGATCAATAAAAACAACAATATTCTCTGTATTTTATTTAGCTCAACCAATGTGGGCAATGTAACATACTTACTGACCTGCCTTAGGAGGCAAATGCATACAGGTCATTGCTTAAACACAGTGGTTTTTATCATTGATGTTGAAACCAAGACCAAAGTGACCATCTTTTGTCCTGACTGGGAGATAATGCTCTGGCTCCTGGATTTCCAAACCAGTTGCCACATCACCATAAATACATAGTTTATAGGGGGGTCAGTTTTTGTCTCTATTTGCCTGTATGTCCCACAGGGACCCTTTTCTTCAGGTGCTGCCACTCAGTAACTTCCAAACTCTAAGTTCTTTCCTGACGCCAGCCCTGTGTTTCTATCATTTCCTCTCACTGCCTGAGCAAAACAGACACTGTTGAGGCATGATTCATCCACATTTGAGATGCCCGTTTTAGGATGGGATGAATCATGCTTGTTTCTTTCCATTGACTATAAAGGGAGACAAGGGTGACTAATCAAGATGTAGATGTCTGTAGTGCAGACATGCAACATTAAGTGAGATGAATGCCACTTTCAGAGCCAGCTCATGTCTGACAGAAATGGTGACAGCCAGCTGGGTCCACCAGAGCTTTGGCTCTGGCGCAGCACTAAGTGAAAGCGTATTGCTTTCCAAGGCTATTTCAGGACCAAATAGCCCCCTTCCCATGGTGCTCAGAGCCCAAGCTAATTAGTATGAAGGACACAAGCTGGCCTGTGCAGAACCAAGGTATCTCTCCATGTTTCCCTTAACTAAGTGGCTCTGGGGAGTTTGGTACAGAGGCACGGCACAGTGACTTAGGTTTAACATCATCTTTGTGCTCAAGCATAGCATTGACCTTGCTGTGCATGAGCTGACTGCATGCAAGGCTTCTTGTGGATGTCTTCTTTCCATGTTTCAAAGCAGCAGTGATGCTCTCTGCATTTACATAGCAAAATGTCTGTGTCCTCACCCTTGAATCTGTATTAAACTGATGAAACAGGGTTTTGTGGCAACCAGTAGAGATCTGGAAGCATTAATAATTTTAAAGTCTGTTTTCTCAGTTGTTTATAATATGACAGACCTTATTATTTGAAGTACCTGTCTGAATAGGCTCAACATTTTTATAACACGTTATTAAATACGAAGAAATATCATAGGTAATTCAGCTGGTCACAAACAGCCTATTACCTTCTACAGGGAAGGCAAGAAAACTTAAAGTAGATTTTCTGAGACTGGAATAAAGTTGCTGAGATTGTGCCATGCCTGAGCAATAATCACATCTGTTCTCTTCTTAGAGCCCACAGACTTGATACCTGGACTAAGGACTTATAAAACATGATGGAAATGGTCATAGTCTAGCTTTCTGAATGTGTAGTTACTGAAATAATTATTTTTCCATCTTATCTGCACATCATTTAGTGCTGAAACTGAGCAACTTGAGCTCTCAGAGGTGCCAGAACATCACTGAAATGTCTAAAAGCGAATAAAACTTCAATTCTCAGAGAACTTCATCCAGCTCCTGGAATTTTCTCTGCCATGACACCTCATCTCAATCAAGCTTTTTAGGGAGCTGAAAAATCCACAGATAAAATTTACCAGGGGGGGGAAAAATGACCAAAAATCTCAAAAAAACACATTAAAAACAATTCTAATTCATAGGAAATACCATATCCCTAACCTCAGCAGTCATAAATGCCCTCTTTAAACAATCAGTCTGTGTGGGTTGTTTTCCTCCATGATTTTGAATGTTATTGCTCAAATAAATAATTTGCCCAACATTGAGCACTGAATTTTGAATAGGTGATAGAACTAATATATTCCCTTTGTACTTAGTTCTGAAAATTGTTAGTTGTTAACTGTACCATAAAAGCGCTAAGAAATGCCAAAAAAAAATAAATAAAAAAAATGTTTCACACTGAGAACCCAAAACTAAAAAACTTAATTTTCTTAGATATTTAACTACTAAACAGTTTTGGAAAGTGTTGCTCTTTCAAGCTGCATCTTTTCTCCTCTATCCCTTATTTGTTCAGTTTGTGAAGAAAACATGGGTCAAATTATGTTCTCAATAAAAAATATGTAAACGAGATATTTTATTTCTTAGAGAAGTCTGTCTTAATGTTAAACACTTTTTTTTTTTTCACCAAAGGCAATGTTTCAAATGAAAATGTACACATAATAAATGCGTTGTTGCATAGAGTTAAGGCTGGGCACGGGGGGAAGATGAATGATTGCTTGTGTAGGATGAGGGGAAGAACTGAAAGACCAACAAGGAAAGTAGAATAGTAATTGATGGAAGCAATGACTAAGCCAGTTCTATTTCTAGCAAGAGAGGTAGAGGGAAAAACAAAGACACATTTAGGAGATATTAAACAGGCATAAGTGACAGGATTTGGAGTCTGAATGTGGAGCTCTTCCGTAAGAACAAACTAGCTTTTGAATTAAGCCATCCATCAGTGTGGTGTCTTCAAAAGGAAATGAAGCAAAAGCTGCTTCATATGCATCTTCCCACTAACAAAATTAGATCATTACAACTCAGGAAACAGATCGTCTGCTGACAGATCAGCTGTGAGGAGAGTTTTCAATAGCACTGACTATGGTCAAGGAAGGAATTAAAACATGTGCTTAAGTTCATCCATCCATCAGAGAAACAGAACTAAATAACCTCAGAGTGATAGTAACGTGGTAGCTCCAAAGTTTTAATGCATTTATTCTTGCCATCCCACAGTCAACAGTGCTATCCATTATCCCTGATTTACAGGAGGGAGCTTAACCACATTTAGAGTAGGTTTTTAATCCCCACAGAGTCCTATTCCTTTGAGGATCTGGGCTGTAGATCTGGTCACTGCAGTGAAGTACAGTACACAGAGACCTGAATCACTGCCAGCTCAGCCTGCCTGTGAGCAGGGCTCATTAGCGTGGGCACATCAACATCCTAATGCTGTGAGGATGCTGCCAGCCCTGAAAGAGAGCTCCTGCATCCTGCAGCATTGTGGACTTGTTTTCCTCACGGACAAACCAGACCAGGATAATTTGAGCTTGGAGAGCAGAGTGATCTGTACAGTAGATTTAAATGTCTTTGCAATGGTCACCCATCAGTTCCTCAGAATTCAGCAAGACTGAATTCCGCTTTATGACTTCAACACTGTTATCCTGTTACAGATGGACTACTTCTCTCTAAAGAGCTGGATAGACAAGGCCTTTGGCTTTATCTCATTTGTCTGTGTACTTGCTTAGAGACAAGCATGTTCTCAGGTCCTTCCTAGAATTGGGACTGAGACATAGGATGCCCTCGAATTGGAAGGGGCCCACATGGATCACCAAGTTGTTACTTCAGGCTGGAATTCCTGGCAAACTGAACAAAAATAATTGCTGAATTTCTGGACAAACAGCAATTTCAATGACACTAAAAAATTAAAAAGGGAAAACCTGACATTTTATTTTTTAAAACTTGTGAAAAACTCGAGACATGAACTCTATGAAACCATTTCAGCTAACAACAACACATTAGACAGGAGCCAAACTTCACATTGCAGCCCTTAGTAATCAACAACTGACTTGAGCACTAATGAACTAACTTTTCCATTAGGTAGCAGCCAATAGATTGCTGCACTCTTATATTGTCTCTGTGTTCCAATGTCCTAGTTTTCTCCAACTACTAATTTAAAATGCTTTTCACTCTTGCAAAGAGTGTAGTTAACTTTTAAAGAACAATTTTATTGCCCTAAAACAGTCATATATTTGCATTCATTACCAGGAGTCTTAAAGCCTATTACTGATATAAAAGAGAGGATAACAACACGAAGGGTTTGAAGGGCAGTAGATAATAGACTGGAAAGGGCTCTGAAATGCCTGAAGTATCAGACATAAAATAACAATGATAAACAAGTTCATTATTTGTTAGTGATGGTTATGCTGGAAGGAACATTTTTTATATAATTTTTCTCCTTTTTAAAGTTTTATGGAGACTGTATTTCAGCCCTAAACTGGGCATAAATTAAACATGTTTTACCCGGCTGTTCCGTTAAGAAATAGCAAGAACTAATGAGCTGTATAGTTGCAAAGCTGTTAAGGCAGTGTGAAAGGACTCTATAGGGCAATCTATGAAGTATAAAAGTGAGAAAAGTCCCCTCTCCACAGTCATTTACTCCTTCTCAGACATTTGGGGTGAGCTCAGCTCTATACCACCTTGAGCTATATGTGATCAGCAAAGACAATGCTGTCTTGTCTGTTTGCCAGCTATAAAGGAAAAATATAACTGTAATATGAAGAGACATTCCTTAAATAAAAAGAGCACTTCCAAGTCCCTCAGTCTGACAGCTTTTAGCTCAGCTTTCAGGACCTGATTTTTTAAATCCTGACCAGCTCTTGGAGGCTTTGCTTTAAGATAGAGATGAGCTGCCCAGCTCCTTCAGAAATGAAGCCAATGAAGCCAGGCCTGTTGAAAAGCCTGTATTTTAAGGCAATATTTCTTATGGAGGGCCTTGGCATTTATTTGTGGGTTTGAGATCATATTTGATAGTCAGACACAGATTTCTCTTCCTTGTCTGGAAATTTTCTTCCTCAATGTTGGCTGATTTATATTTTTTTAGCAGTAACCTCTCATGGGATTTCCACACAAATAATTTTAAACATAAGAGACAACACAAAAAGCAGCTTGCAGATGTTTACAGTACAGAATAGATATCTTCATTGCTTTTTTTACTGATCCCAGTGTGAAAGGTTGAATTCTACTTGTTTTATTCTCCCTAGTAGTCGAAATTGAACAGTTGTTTAAGCTATTTCCTTAAACTATTGCTCAGTATTACTTCTGAAATGGTTGCAGATTCAAAATCAATAACTCATCCAATACTTACATTTTCCTAGGTTTTGAAACTATAAATTCTCAATAAACCCTGGCCTTTCATCTTACTCTAGGAAAAATTTGAAAATGCAAGTTTACCAGAGCACCTCTTTTTTGAAGGATGCTCTGCAGAAGTGGGCAGAGGACTTTTGAATGACTTGCCTTGAGAATAAGATACCAAGAGTTTTACCATTAGAAATCTAAATTGAAAGAGAATTATCAAGGGATTGCAAGGATTACTCCACTTCTATTCCTACCCTGGAACGTAAAGAACAAACTCACATTTCTCTCTGTGTGTGTGTATTTCATAGACTGTCAAAATTTACGTGATACCTAATACACTATACAATAGTATCCAGACTGCCTATAACTTTTAGGTAGGTATTACTGCTGCATTTTATCTTCATCATTATCATTGCCATTATCATCATTCATATTAATATTGTTGCAGTTGTCATTGTCTTTAAAGCATCCTCAACCCAAAACAAAGTTCTATTAGCATAAAAGCCGTATTAGGAAAGGATGAACGAGTGCTTAGTTGATGCCTGACCTAAATTGTAGACTCCCTTTATAGCTGAAGAGAAATTCACCTGATCTGGTTTATAAATCAAGCTTAGAATAAGATGAATCTGTCCCTGATAAGTTTATTATTCCACTATAGATGTTTCTGCTGGATGACACCCACCAGTCATAGGTGATGGTCTGTTCCCATAGCAAACTCAGATGTCATTTTTTAAGTCCCTCTTATCCCACGACACACCTAAGAATCAGAATCAGAATGCAGAAACCTGTTCTGCCTGTTTTCGCTTTCATAAACTACATCACATACATTATTAGGCTGTAACAGAACAGCCCTCTGAATTTGTAGTTCTACGTCCATCAACGAGAAAAGTTTGAGGGGCTTCCTCTTCCTTTAAAAAAACAGGCAGGCAGGCAAGGTTGATGTAAACTGCAGTGCAAATAGAAGACAAATAGGAAGAAAAAGAAAAATAAATGAAAAAAAGAAGACAAAGGAAAAAGAGAAAGGAAAAAAAGAGAAGAGGAATTTGATGAAGAAGAAGACAGAAAGAGAAAAGGAAAATAATAAAATAAAAGAGGAAAAAGTGAAAGAAATTACTATGTTGAGTTTCCTGTGTAGTTTTTATTCAGCAGTGCTAGAGCCTCTGCACTCATCAATCTCCACCTTATTTTGGAGGTTTGGGAGGTTGCTTTGGCTTTGTATGCATGTCAAGATTGTTTCAAAAGTCACTGGCAGGACAAAAGAAAGCTAATTAGATATAGGTAGTGTAGAAAAAGAATATTGTAACCCAAAGCTCCCATAAAGGTTATTCAGATTTTGTATTACTGTAATGTTGCAGTCATTAGTGCATTTCAATTTTATCCAGACCTAGAACTGATTTATTTTCATATTTTTTTAGTGAAAATTAGTTTTGTTGTTACATAAGGTGAAAGAAGGAGCAGCTTTAAATGATGTATATGAAACACCACAGTTGTGACAGGAGCAGAGATCACCTTAGGTAAGTCTTCAGCTGATCTGTTCGTGTTAACCAATTTCACTGCAGTAAAGATCGGGTTCTAATCATGATTCAGCTCCTTCAAAAGGATAAAATATAAGATTCAAACAGTCCTAAGAAATCAGCCAGTCTCTCAAGACAGGGTACCAGGGGCTAAAACCTGTAGGATGTGGTCATGCTGTATAACGTGGCAGGGCTGAGGCTAACACAGTCATAGATGGATCACCCAGTCTGCAAACGGTGATTCCTCATAAATCATTATGAAAAATAGACTGACTGTGCCAGTTCATAAATTCAAGGCAAGTGTCTATTTCCATAAGGCCTGAGCAGACAGGCAATATTTGGGATGCAAACATGCCACCACCACATGCAGTAGTTAATGTGTTAGCATTTTAACAAATTGAGCCACTTCACTGGCCTATTTATCAGTTCAAGCTATTTAGAAATGTTGCTACCATATGTTGTCCATTGAAATGAATGCTAAACACTGCATTTATAAATGGTAATTTATGACTCATAAACGTCTCAGCTATTAGAGTCTTTCTGCCACTGTGAATGGAATTGATAGCAGTTTCTGCACTTCATGTTTTGTGTTTTTTTTCACTCCCCTCATTTCAGGGATATTGTTGATATTAAAGCTTTAGTGCCTCATAGAGGATGTTATTTAAAAGACTGTACGTTTCAGAAAGAGGTTATTTTTGTGTGCTATCCACCCTGTAAATTGATTTCAGCTTTGAGTAAACTTTTAGGACTAAATATTTCAAAAAGTCCTCTAGAGTATGCAAAGTGATCAGTTTTCCGTTATAATAAACCTGATTTAAAAAACAAATAAGCCTTTATTCACCCTCATTGAAAAGCCTTTTCCCAATCTATATTTACCTCTGTAGAGAGTAGATGATCCTGGAGTTACATCCTATTAAATGTCTTCCATGACAAAATGCAAATGCTCAAGCAGATTTGCTGTTCCTTCACTTTGGAATTAATATTTGGTCAAAATTCCTGACTGGACCTTTTAAATACTCTCTATGAAAATCTTGTCCATGTGCTTTACTGTGAATGTTACTTCCTAATGATGAAGAGCCTCATAGATGGCTGAAAATAGAATTTATCAGAAAGAATAGTTTTTACCAAGTAGGTTGAATGCAAGTTCCAAGGTGTTTTTAAGGCTAAGTTTTCAGGGAGCTTTGGAGAGTGGAAATAATCTGGGAGTTTTGCATCCAGAAGCTTGATGAACAAAATTTTCTGTCACAGAGAAGACCTTGACAGGTCGGTTTATTCTGCTTATCTCAGACAAATCTTCACATGACATGAATGTCTCTCAAGAAGGGAGTAAAGAAAAATGACTTAATTTCAACCAAATACTTCAGTAGCTCTAATTAGGTAGATGGAATTTTAACTTTGGAAAACACTCTTTCATGTTTCTGGTGCTCCTGTACAAATATGCAAAGGCATCCAAGGAAATTAAGAAGGTCTAGAAGGACCATCTTAAAATGTGTTAGCTCTCAGCAAACGTAAATCTCATACATGTGAACACAGATACACAACTCACTACTTTTTTTGAAAATTTCCCCAAACTACAGTGATGACTTCTTTAAAGTTGCCTGTGTTAACTAGACTGAGGAAATATGTATCACTGTGATTAGGTGACCAGTCTGATTTAGGACATCCCTGACAAAGAAATGGCCCATTGCACTGATACAATTAGTGATGGTTTAGTGCTCAAAGATAGATTTTGCAAGAACACATTCCCCAGTTCATGGGATTGTGCCTCTAACCAAGCAACAACAGTGCAAAGCATCCAACCAACATTTTGGTGCAGGAACATGATTTACATCTCGATGTTAAAAGTGTTTTGGGGATTATATATATTTAAAATCTTCCAAAGAAGTATTCATGTAAATCTTCATTTTATATTTAGCTGGTTACTAGGCAAGCTTGTTTACAATACATATCAAGAGCTTTGACATTTTTTTGTCCTATTATAATATGTGACTACTGACGAGTAATTTGTCCCACCATATCTTATTCACCTGTAGAATTGAGATATTCATTCATTCTTCACAGAGGGGTTGTGAAGAACAGAAAATCTGTACTCAAGATAGACATACCCAAATGTTATAACTGTGATGCTCTAGGAAAAAAGATGGACATAAAATCATTAAACATAAGATGATTAGAATTTTAGGTCAGATATTTGTCTCAGTGAAAACCTAGTTCTCATCTTAAGGACTTTAATAATATTGCCTCAGAAGTGCCTATTTCAGGATCTTGAAAGCTTTTTCCGTGTCTAAAATAACACCTCCAAGTAGCTTCTACCATAAAAAAGTAGAAAATAAAAAGCTCAGATCTGCTTTTTGGGGTTGCAAGTGCAGAGAATGCTGAAAAACAACTTCATTAAGAACAGGATGTGTGGAACAGGTAACGCAAAAAGCAGCCATTAAATGGATGTGCTATCAGTGGCAGTAGTACTGAGAAGTCATATTACAACATGTAAAGAAACAACTTTGAAATATCTTCTATAAATATTAATTCAATCCAAAAGTTTGACCTCAGCAAGCCACTAAATATTTTATCAGTGGAAAGCAAAGAAACAAAATTACTTGCTCAACACACTGACTTTTGGATGGCAAAATCCAGAGCAGAAGGCAAGGCTGGAATTCTCTCCTGCCCAATATTAACAAGCATTTTGGGATATTATATGCAGAGCTTCTGGCTTGTACTGTGAGTGTTACAGCTTTACAGCTGACATGAAGACCTGTGTGGTCAGCAGATGAGTGAGAGTGTTGAAGGAGATGGAATTGGCATCATGCAGTTTTATTTCCTTTTTAAATGTCATTAATTGTGCTGTGTAAATGCCAGTTTGGGATTGTTTCTTCAGTTTTTCAGGAAACCTTTGTTTCTCTGCCCACGCCTCGTATGAAAGTAAATAGTTTTCCTGAATTCCAACTAAAAAAGTAAAATGTTGTGATTCCCAGTGAAATGATTCCTTTAGAGTCTATGTTTTATTTATTTTTTATTCAAAACAGCATCTGCTTGTTTGTTTGTTTTAATCTCATGAAGTGCCAAAACTATTCATCTATTTATTTTGCAAAGGCTAAATTAAATT
>VWZG01001954.1:25945-36035 GCA_013396735.1 Grallaria varia
CTTTCTGATGTGTCTCCAGCTTTGCCTTCTGACTTTCTGTCTGTGCAGATGTAAATTATTCAGTGAGGGGTGTTGTAGACATGCCTCCTTTATTAACATCAGTGGGACTTGTGAGGCTGAAGGAAAATCTACCCTCCCCACAGGCATCTCATGTTGGAAATTTACACTTTATGGCTGTGTAGCGGGGCTATATATCACCACATTCTTCATAATTGTTATTCATTCTCTGGAAGGGAAAAANTGCTCGGTGGATTGTTAGTTAAGACATTGACAGCCCACCACCAGTGTATCGTGTGATCCACATCGAAGCATTATTTGGCCCATGGGCAGAACAGTATCATCATTGTTGCAAAGCACAGAATAATAAGGCAGAGACATATACTAACAGTTTGGGATAGCCAGATTCATCTGATTCATTTTAATGAACAACTAGGCCAGCAAAGCAAAACCAGCCATCTGTGCTGCAAAGACACTGAATGCTGGATTTTTTTTCCCCCCTTCATCGTCATATTGCTATATCAGCACATGTGCTAACTTCAAACCTTTCCCATAACACATGTGCTCCAATTGCAATCATTTGGATGCAATTTGCTTTATGCTTCCATTTCCCCCCTGTTGATACGAGTGGGGCGGTCGCTGTTGCTGTTGGAAATGCTTTGACATCTCTGTCTCTGTTTCTTAATGTTCTTCTACGTGACCTTGTCCAATCAAATCTAACAGGTACTGGCACAAGTGCTTTTGCTTTGATCCGAAAATACGCACAATTATGTGTGACTTGTTTATGATTGGCAATTGATGGTGCTTAAAAAAGAGACATAAAGTTCCCAACGAGGTAAACAAGCAGGCAGTTGCCCCAATGCAGGATGTGAGGGTGCAGGAAAAGGCATCTTATTTTTCTTTCATTGGATAATAAACAGCTAGAATTAAAGCCAGGTGACCCACATGCAAATAAAAGCAAATAAAAAGATTCTGGTTGCATTAAAAAAGCCAGCAGTGATCTGAGTGTTGGCAGCTCTTTCAGTCATTATTGCCTGGTGTCATTACACTGATTTAGGCCTTTCATTTATGTTCTTGTTCATCCCAGGCTTCCTTTGCTGTCACAGAGACGGACAGAGGTGGTCACTTCAGCATCACCAGGACAATATCCTCCATTCAAGATATGACAGTCTTTGGAGACTACCTCTCTCTTGACCATGAAAAAATCATGGGGTGATGAAGCTCCCTATTTAGTGCCTCACTTAAAACTTTTGTTTCTGCAAGGTGTGCTGAGAAGAATTAACAACTAATTATAAACATAACCACGAACGTGCAGCATCTAAGGGAACCCCATGGAGCAGACACTTTGCCTGGCAGAATGGAAGGAGTGACCTTTGGTGCTAGACATACTGTGGCCACATCAGAGAGTCCTTCTATCTGATGGAAACCTTTACTAATGGAGTTGCCCTGCTTTATGAGCATAAATGAGTATTTGCGTGTGGCTTTTCGCTTGCCTGAGTAGATACATCAGCTCAATTGGCACTAACTCAGGGATCTCTCCAATTGCTCTAGGCAGAAAGAACCCTATTATTAAAATTACTATTGGGTTAAAATGAGGCACGCAGAACAGTGCTGGATGCACTGATTCATGTTAATTGTGATGGCTCCACTTCTCTCTGCTGAGCCAGAGGCGTTTGGAAACTGGTATCTGTTCCATTCACAAACAAGGAAGTTACACTGCCACCAGGTGAAAGAGTATTACAGATGTTGAATGGGCCCAGTGAATGCAGAACAGCTAAATAATTTTGATTATTAGCTTTTATAGTTGAAGGTGTTGGGATGCAGAGCCTGTGCATGGGGATTACATGATGGAGAAAATAGGAAACCTATATGACGGACAAAATGTGGTCATGGTTAAAAATAATGGCAACATTATGTCTTTGTGCTTCTTCTGTGGCGAGAGGATTAGTCTGTGGCACATTTGCATGGATATGGTAATGCTGTGTGAGAAGTTCAAGGGAACATCCATCATTTAATGCATGTTTCCAGAAGTATCTTAGCACTTATTCCAACATGTATATTTCTTCTCACTTACCAACCAACCTCAGTGCCTGTTAGATAAAGCAGAGTTGTCTTTTGCGTTTGTTGAACACCACTTTTGGTCTTTAATACTTTCTACAGAACCTTTTTCTTCCTTTCTGCAAGTTCTTTTACTCTTGTCTATTTGGAGTTTTAACTGATGAATAATTGTTACTAGGTGTTGTTTCTACAGAAAAGCATTGGTAAAATTATTGTGCTTAGTAGATATTAAGGTATAAAGACACTGAAATAATTTTCTAATCTGTATCATCAGCCTGGTAAGTTTTGCACCTCTTGTGTCTTTTGCTTTTGGATACTAATAAAATATTTACATAGAGAAAGCTGAAATGAGGTATTCCAGGATAAGCCATTTTTCTCACACCTAGACCTAAGGGAAACCTCAGGGATAAAATCCCCACCAATCCCTTCAGAAAAGGCTTATTTGGATTAGTTGAAAACAGACATCTGAGCAAAAAAATGAGAATTCTCTAAGAAATCCTCACTGTCTTTTTATTGAGAGAATTGAAATGTTTCATTTCATCACAACAGATTAGAGACCTGAAGAGAGATGCCTAAATCCACTTAAATACTGTGAACCATCTGACACATCTGCATGGGCCTGAGAAATGCAGCCCAGGAGTCACTGATGATCTGCTGGAGCCTGGGGGGAAAAGCCCAGAGTGTGTAAGAGAAGAGGACACCCAAGGTTAGGCAGCATAACCTCAACCAGAGAATCAAAGTTCTTGGCATCAGAATGCCTTTTTTAAAAAAATTATTATTATTTTTATTATTGCTATTATTATTTTTGTGTGTTTTTCTGTATCATGAACAAAATATACAAACAAAAAATACAAAAAGTGAAACAATTTGCCACATTTGAGGACACTGAAAAATTCTGCACTATCCAAGGGTATTTTGGGTGTTGAGCAGATAAAACAGTCCCATCTCTTCCTGACTTCCAATATGGAACAGAACCAAGTCGTCTCATTTGGTCTCCCCTCTAAATATTTTCAGTTTATCCAAATATAGATCATCTAATTCTAAAAACAAGTATTTAACAAAGAACCCCCATTAGAGAGGATTCACTTCTGCAGGCACATAAGGAGAGCCCAGATGAAAACCATGGCCAGACTCCTCATAGCCAACCAGCTAAATTGAGGTGAGATCAAAAACACTTGCAAGCAGTGTTGCCTTCTACTCCTGGATGGCTTGAGGCAGGATTTTCTGAAGGGCATACAAAAAGTTCAGGGCAAGTGGGAGAGGCTGAGACTGTCATTAATTATTTGGTTTAGGTGTAAATTGACTAAGACCCTAAACACTGTTTAATGAACTTGTGACAGAAGTGACAAATTCACAGCAGAAAAATTCAGTTATTTAGCTGATTATGGCTGATAAAAATTAATGAAATATCCCAATAAGGATTTATATAGCTACAATATTATTAAAAGTTTATAACCGCTTGCTAATTGGCATCATTAATGAAAATTAATGTGGCTGCATGCACTTAAGTATTTTACTCCATAATGAGGAAATGGACAGTGACATGAAATACTACTAATAATTAATACTACTTATATTTTCTAAGACAAATAGCATGTCCAAAGCTTTGCCAAAAGAAAGAAATACAATTATCCAGCCTGTACGTAACATGTGGTGGCAATGAGTTAGCACTCTGGCTGGAGTTGTTGAGAATAACCCTTAGTGATACAGATACATCAGAAAGAGACACTGTATCACTGAAAACACAGTGATGATGCTGAACCAGAGGCAGAAGTTTCTCATACATCTCCCTTTGCCATGACGGACGTGACGTTTGAGTTTGCAATTACAGATCACATTGCACCGTGCAGTAAAAAAAGATACGTACAGAAATGGGGGAAATGCTTTTTTTTGGCTGCATAACTACCAAGGCTAGAGGCATCAAAGGACCTGCCGAGCTTGTAGGTAGGTCCTATAACAGCAGCAAAAGCTGGAATCCTGTGTCAGGTACCAATGGTCCTTGAACGGTGCATGTGGATCTGCTTCATATCAAAAGCATCCAACATGCTTGGTTGAGAAGCATAAAAAGACAAGATTACACATTCCAGATCTCATCCTTTTCTGAATCTTATTCACTTTGGCCAGCCTTTGGGTTGTTCCATAGCACATCATGATTACAGTCCCAAATATCTCTCTGGAACACATTTATTTGCAAGCACGGTATTTTGGGTTTTTTATATATGTATATTTCTAAGGCATTAGATGTCTTTTTGTGACATTCATATGAAATTCTGGTGATTGAAGAAAGCCTTAAAAAGTGGGTGGCACAATTTTCCTTTTTTTTCTCATAATGTTTCAAATGTCATCTCCATCTCTGCTGGAGAGCCTGATGATAAACAGAATAAATGTTATTTTTATTATCAGTTGGGTGAGATAAAGAATCACGATCAAGTACTTGAGACTGTTCCTAGTTGGATATTCAAGGACATACCAACTCATTCAGTTTTCCTATTTTTTCTTGAGTCCAATTAATTAATCTTTATGCCTATAAAATTAAAATTATTGCAGAGCAAAGAATGCTTCTACTTCCTTTCATAACATAATATATAGGATACTGCCCTCTTATGAATTGAGGAGGGCAGTAGCACATTTCTGGTGCCCTGTTGAAGCTTTGTCATTTAGCACAAAAAGTTTTCAAGATTCTTTACATCTAAGGAGGGAAAATAGACAAAATTCCTGCAGGGAGGAATTGAACATAGCTTTCCCAGTCCTGGAGGGCTGCTATAACCACAGTGTTACTGTTATAAAGACAGTTTCTATCATTACTTTTTCAATCTCACTCTCTGGAGGGAAGCTAGATGAAAGACTTACAGAATGTAACTTGGATTCACTGTATGTACTCTGAAATAGGGCCATGAGAACCAGGGCTTTTATTTTGTTCTTATTTATTTTGTTCTGGGCTACGAGTCCACCCACAGATTAAATAGCTTTTATCAATTAAGCCTCGGGGTGACATAATGAGAATTAATTGTTATTCGTAAATTACTGTGTGATTTTTGGTATTAATTCCACTGAATATGTGAGGTCTTTTATTGATGCAAGTTGTTTGACCATTTTCAGGCATTAAATGGAGTAAACTGAAATTTAACTCCCATGGGAGTTAATTTGCCTTTCCATTATTCAATGTATCCTGCCTTCAGAAAAATATCTAACCAGGCACCAATTTTTCATATGATTTCTGCTTTTTAAATTGATTGAGAATTTATTCATAGAATTGCTCAAGTTTCCTTACAAGCTGGAGACACTGCAGTGAAAATTATCTTTGTGAAACCCTACATTTTTCATTGAATAGTCACTATTTCTCCTTTTACACTCAAAGCTTTTTTAAAAATCAAATTTAAAGTATGGTTGTAGAGATGTACAACACCTTTTGCCTTGCCCTAATTTTATATAAGTAAATTATTGCAATGAAAGGAATTAATTTACCCTGACTGTTATGTGCCATCAAAGGACTAATTTTTCTGTCTGTCTTCCTCTGCCCTTCTGTTCTAAGTTTTGCCCTTCTTCATGATGACTCACTGTGGTAGAATGTTTTCCCAAGGGATGTTTGTCTAGTAGGTACGAGATTTTATTTTAGATCTCAGTTAAAAGGTCACCTTTTTCTGTTTGCTTTGCTTAGCAGAGGTAGATTCATCTCTGTATTTGAAAGCCCTTTCCAGCATCCATCCCGTTGTCTGCATTACCGAAATAAGCTGACTTGAAATAGAGCATTAATCGCAATTACTTTTGAACATCTAACTTGTAGATGTTTCCATCTGTTTCCATCTGGCCTCTGATTATAGGTTTTTGTTTTTTTTTTTTTCCCAAAGACTATAGAAATAAATTTATAGAAAGAAAAAAGTATATTCAGATTAAATAAAAAAATTTTGCCATGAGGATGGTGAGGCCCTGGCAAAGGCTGCCAAGAGAAGCTGTGGCTGCCCCATCCCTGGAAGTGTCCAAGACCAAGTTGGGTGGGACTTGGAGCAACCTGGGATAGTGAAAGGTGTCACTGGAATTAACCAGTGTTTAAGGTCCCTTCCAACCCAAATCCTTCTATGATTCAATGAAATAAGCAATTTCAAAGTGAAATTAATCTCATCTTGCGTGAAAGTATTTCATGTAAGGCAGAACAGTCTTGCTTTAAAGCACTTTTTTTTTTTTCCATAGGTCATAAAGAGAGACGGTGATGAGTATCTGAAATGGAGACATCTGTATTTTAACTGTCTAAAGTGAAGGAAGATGCAACCCATCCAGAAAAAAGAACTAATAGTACCATATCAGAGACCACAAGAATATACTTCCTCTCCCTGCTCTTCCAGTCAGAGGGGAATGCAGTGGATCTGGCCACACATCACAAATAAGATAAAAGTCCCAGTCAAAGTGACCGGATTAGCACAAAGCCATATGTAGAATTGCTCAAAGCCGCTGACAAATGACGTTGAATTTCTAACAAAATGCTGAAATTCAAAGTCTATTAAAACAAAACAAAACAAGACACACTAAAAAAAAACATTTAAAGTAAAGAATGGGGGTGGGAAGACGAAGGAGACAGGACTGGGGAGAAGACAAATGACATTCATTTAGTAAATTGTTCAGTGAGAAGGCAAGTATAATCTCAGGCCTATAGCTCGTCCCTTGAGGTTGTTAAGTGTACTCTTGTATTCAGCAGAGCGGGAAAGGTTTACATCACACTTCCCATCAAAGCAGCAGTTGGGCTGCCTTCCCTCCAATCTACTTAACATCCTCATTTACATCTACCTTTGTGACTTCTATTAAAACTGGGCTGCTATTCTCCTGTCCTGCTACCTGCAGCCTTTTTCCTGTCCATCATTTAATTACTGTCTTTTCTTCTTCTCTTCCTCCTCCCTTCCTTTCTCTTCTCCACCCTGCAGCTCCCAGAGGTATTTGCATTTGTGTGGCAAATACACTGATTATTTTCACATGGTTTGCTCCAGCATGACATGAACTCTTTAATTGTAAATTATTAAGTCATCTGTACTTTCCTGAAATGATTCACAGTGGAATGACAGGAAATTATTCCTAGTGGAATGACAGGATATGATATGATGAAATCACGATTCACATGTAAATTGGATGTCTGCTGATAGAAGTCTAAAGTCCACTGAGAACTCACAAAGAGAAAACGCTGCAAGGCTTATCCGTTGGGTAGATAATTTATTTAAGCATAACCCTTGTTTTAATACTGGCCACTCTTAGTTGTTAACAGCCCAGGGGGATTTTTTAATTTCTTCAGTTGTAGTTTGATGTAAAAATTTGAGATAAACAGCAACATTTCTAGCCTTTAAATATATATACTTTCCCCTCAATTATCTAATTTGTCAATCACACACTCAAATATATATAATCTAAATATTAAAAATGCGTGTATTTTAAATACACACACACACACACACACATATATATAAGGACTGACCGCTAGCTGGCATAATTTACTGTAGCTTTATTACTTGAATGGAATTGTGCCAGTTTTATCCATGCTGATGTTCTGTAGGCAGATTAAAGTGTACACAGCTACAGACATTTTTGTGTGTCTTTATATTTTTTCCTTCTACAAAGCTGTCTGCACAAATAATCTCTTTGGCTTCCTNATGTATTTTTTTCTTTCTTTAATAATGGATACTTTCAGATACCTCCTAAGGTCCTATTCCTCCTGTCATGTTTAAAGGGTTTATTGTTTCCAGAAAAGCTTTTGCTGCTCCCTCTGGAGACTGAGCTGATCTAAGGTAATATTAATTCTGTGCCTCTCTCTTGTCGGAACTCGACTTCAAACGGAATAAATGAGATGAGAGCTGAAAGAGAGGTTATGCAAGCTGTCATCCTCCATTGTGTTGGAGGCATCAATGACTCTCAGAACAAATTAGGTGTCACTCTACTAAATCGCAGTCAGAAAGGCAAATCAGTTTATAGAAGACTTATCTGGTCTCCTGGAAAGCTCTTGCATTCAGAGCACAGTTAATCTTACTTTTCTCTCAGTAATTTTAAAAACCCTCATTTTTTTTTTTTATTTCTTTTTAAATCAAGATGAAGCAGAATTTCCTCATGATGACTCATAACATTCCCCATACAATTTATGCTGATTAGTTCTGTCTAACTTCTCTATTTCTAAAAGGAAAAAGAAAATCCCACATGGGTTTGTTTCACTCCTAAAAGAGAAAAGAGAAGTGACTACATATGTTTTATTAGACTTCTTAAATTGGGGATTGTGGCTTGGGAAAGAGATCTGTGATGAAAAGAGTATTTGAAGAAAAAAGAGTATTTGTGAAGCTTGCCAAGAATGAATTATTCCAGTTTTGTAGATCTTACTGATTCCATTCATTCTTTATGAAGTGACGCTCTATCTATAGAAAAGAAACACTTACTTTATTTTATTTATTTTTTCTCCAATAAGGAGGCTAAATAGATTTTGCATTCTAGGCTGTACAAGGAACATTTTTCATTAACAATCCAGTGATGTGCTATTGAGTTTTCACTGGAAAAGTCATTCTCATCCACTTCTGGAATGAAGAAAATTGCCGTGCTTTAACAAGTTGAAAACAACAATGGAATATACCCTACATAAACTGAGGTACCAATTCTAATTCAGCATTATTTCTATACATGGAAGGAGTACATTGCAACAGGATCACAGGATCAGGTCTGCACGGTGAACCAGTGGCTGTTGAGGGCCATTTTAAATTAACTTTAGTCTAGACCTACGAATTGGGACCCAACAGGTTCTGCAATCCAAGTTTATTCCCTTAGTTTTGCCTGAATTGAAAGTTTTTGAGAGTCCTTTGTGCTGTGCAATAATTGATGGCAATTAGATCTTCCTCTAAAGTAGACTCTCAACAAAACCAGAATGGAGATGTACCATTAGTTTCTCATAAAGTTCAAGATAAGTGATAATCACATATTCCTGAAACTCATTAGGGCCATATTAGAGCTCATTGGTAGCTATAACATATTGTGACTGAAGTTGTGACTTGGGAATGCAGTGTGAAGTTTCCAAAGTTCAAATCACATTGAATTTCCTGAGTTTTAGGGAAATCTTTATCCCTCTTCAGGGTTGGAGTGCTTAAGTTTCCTGTAGAAGACATAGAGAGGCTTAAATGAATATAACTAGCCTTAGGGAACGCACCAAGCTTATGTAGGAGTCCCCTAAACTTTCTAGTGGGAAATAGGAAGGAAAAATCAGAAATTACCTGCTCTTATCAATAGTTACCTAAACAATAAACCACCTCCTCAAGCAGAACAGATGAAAGAAGCCAACCTAAACAGAAAGGAATGAGAGTCACTCCCCTGTTGCAAATGACAGAAAAACAGTGAGAGGAGTGAGGAGATCTGTTAATGAAAGCTCATCCTGCCCACTCTAAATCAGATTTAAAATGATGTTTCATGATATTTTAGCAAAGTCTGACACTATAGACATATAGACTATTTTCAAATGAGTCTTTCTGGATCGCTGCTATTGATATTTTCCTGCTTTATGAAGTAAGCTGTGCACTTTTAAATCTCCTCAGGCTCAGGAGGGACCTGAACTCAGATCCCCCAGATGCTGGAAGGTAGATCTAAGACTTAAGTCATAAAAACACAGTTAATTCCTTTCATTCCAGCTTAAGGAGAAAAAAAAAAAAAAAAAGGCTTTTGCCTGAGCTTGTCTGTTTGTTTTCATAAAGAAGACACAAAGGACTTATATTTGAACATCCCAAATGGAAGTAAATTCCTCTTCACTGGCAAAGTTAACATGGAAAAGTCTTGAAATGAGAGGGGTATTCATCATCAGGTCATGGAGTCATAGAACAACCATGTTTGGAAAAAAACCTCTAAAATCACTGAGTGCAACCATTAATCCAACACTGCCGTGCCCACCACTGAGCCATGTCCCTGAGCAACACATCAACGTGCTTTTTGAACACTTCCAGGGATGGTAATACCACCAATCCCCAACAGATTGTCCCAAATAACTTACCAACACTCCTCCTCCCACATACAGAATCCATTCTTGTGGGTGTTG
>VWZG01001954.1:36248-49987 GCA_013396735.1 Grallaria varia
GAAGACATAGAGAGGCTTAAATGAATATAACTAGCCTTAGGGAACGCACCAAGCTTATGTAGGAGTCCCCTAAACTTTCTAGTGGGAAATAGGAAGGAAAAATCAGAAATTACCTGCTCTTATCAATAGTTACCTAAACAATAAACCACCTCCTCAAGCAGAACAGATGAAAGAAGCCAACCTAAACAGAAAGGAATGAGAGTCACTCCCCTGTTGCAAATGACAGAAAAACAGTGAGAGGAGTGAGGAGATCTGTTAATGAAAGCTCATCCTGCCCACTCTAAATCAGATTTAAAATGATGTTTCATGATATTTTAGCAAAGTCTGACACTATAGACATATAGACTATTTTCAAATGAGTCTTTCTGGATCGCTGCTATTGATATTTTCCTGCTTTATGAAGTAAGCTGTGCACTTTTAAATCTCCTCAGGCTCAGGAGGGACCTGAACTCAGATCCCCCAGATGCTGGAAGGTAGATCTAAGACTTAAGTCATAAAAACACAGTTAATTCCTTTCATTCCAGCTTAAGNCAGGTCATGGAGTCATAGAACAACCATGTTTGGAAAAAAACCTCTAAAATCACTGAGTGCAACCATTAATCCAACACTGCCGTGCCCACCACTGAGCCATGTCCCTGAGCAACACATCAACGTGCTTTTTGAACACTTCCAGGGATGGTAATACCACCAATCCCCAACAGATTGTCCCAAATAACTTACCAACACTCCTCCTCCCACATACAGAATCCATTCTTGTGGGTGTTGCCACCGTGAATAGGAACCTAAAAATTAAACTCTGTGTTAATGAATATTTTGGAATTAAGACATCATTGTATGAGAAGCCACATTCCCAGAGAATGTCAGAGGAACTTAATGACTGTGGATTGAAAAGTGCTAGTGTAAAATAAGATTTGCAAGGTAAGAGGAGGAAGCAGGATCAATCTCTGTGTCTGCTCACTGATACTTGGTGATGACATCTCCCTTTTTTCTCAGCACACTGAAATGGCTCCTCAACAGAGGTGCTTGAACATAACCAAACATTTTCTAGAAGCATTACTTCCAAGTAACAAACGTATTTGGTTTGACCGTGCTCATACATCATTTACTCTCCCTTTTCTCTTGATATTATGGCAAATTAGTTAACTGGAAAGATTTTCAGAACCAGCTCATTTTTAAGCTCATATTGCAAAACATTTGGAAAACAACAAAAAAAGTTTCATATTCATTATGGGGAGTATTCACAGTGTAGGAGTCACTTTCATGAGCTTGATTTACACAACAGTGTAGTGAAAGGAGCTTTCAGACCCTGCAGTAGCACAGAGCTCATCACCCCGAGGATAATGGAATGGTGGGACACAGGACCCATCTCCATTATTGGTGCCAGTTTTCACAATCCAGATGCTCTGTGTCACCAATGATTCCACTTAATGAATTCAACCACTTAATGATTCAACTGCTGCAGTATGGTCAGTAGGTAACAACCAAGGAAGAAGCTCAGAGAGTCTTTATGATTAGTAGGTGCCTAATGTGGGACCTGGGGTCCAGCACAATGTTGTCTCCCCCAACTAACAGTCATCACATCAATTTTGGCACTCAGAGTATGAACGTCATTGGGGACCGTGTTGCACAGATGGAGACGGACACCCTTTCTAGCTGAAAGCTCCAGAATTCTCTTACAGTCTTCTCCTAGGATAGGGGCCAAAATAAAGGTTAATATTTTATGTCAAAAAGAGAGTGGTTTCACATGTGCTGCAGTTTCTAGAGACAGTAATAAAGTCCTCACGAAGCAGAAAGGTGAAATACCTTTGTAGGTAGTCCCCTCACCCTTAATTACACAAAAATTACAGGATTCATCCATAAATAGAAATCCGAAGATTTCTAAATTCTTGAACTACTTACCTAACTATAAGCATGTTTTATTTCTCAGACATTTTCAAAATCTAGGCTTACCAAAGTGATTTCTAGAGCTCTTTGAAAGTAATAAATAACTACAATGGGATTTCTTGATTAAAGGGATGGAAACACACTATATTTACCACACAAATTGTATTCAAAACAGTGCATCAAACTGAGCATGCTGATGCTTAACCATGCTTATGGTTTCACTTATTTGATGTGTTCATGGAGTGCATCAAACATGGGCTGAAAATCGGTGAAAGCTGGGAAACAAAGGAGAGGAATAAATAGTCAGTGGCACAAGGTGAACAGTGGGATGCCTTGCCTCATTGCTCTGCATTAGATCTCATGTTTGAAATCTGTATTAATGATCTTGAAAGAGGGTAATACTGAGGTTAGCAAAACTTGCAGATGACACAAAGTTATTTAGCTAGTACGGACCAGAGAGATCCGTGAGGAACTTCAAAGAGACTTAGCTAAACCATGTGAGGGCAAATGAAGTTCAATGCCAGTAAATGCAAAGTAAGGCATACTGGAGGCAAAAAAATAAATTAAACTGCTTGTACATCTGACAGGGGTATACATTCACTGTCTCAAACCAGGAAAGGAATCTGGGTATCAATGAAGACAGATTTCTATACCATATGCAGCTGTAGTTTTAAGAAAAAAATTCAAACAAGATGTGAGGCTTCATAAGAACTGAGATGGGGATTGATGCAGTAAGTACTGCACAGCCAACCTATAAATCAAAATGTGGCCTCATCTGGAAAAATTTGTGAAGCACTATTGCACTACTGTAAAAACAAAATAATAAAAAATAAGGAAAAAAATGATAAACGTAAGCTATCCTTTGGGAAGAAAAAAAAAAAGAAAAAAGAAAAAGAAAAAAACTGTCATGTAGAATGATTGAGAAGATTGGGAAAAGTTACCTTAGAAAGGAGAGGGACAAGAGGACATAATGAAAGGATAAAAATAAATGACTTAGGGAAGATAGATTAGGTGCTTCTCATCTTGTGGCAGGACAAGAGAATGTGCAATAAAATGAAGGAGACTAGCAAGTTCAAAATAGGTAAAAAGCAACAGAGCGTTATTTTGTTTTTTGGGTTTTTTTTTCGAAACAGTGAGTGAGTAGGCCAGGGAACCTTCTGAAACACCAGAAGTGATAACTATAAGACACTTCAAATAAACATTTAAACAGATAACAAGAATTTCTAAAGTTGAAATTAAAAGTCCAAATACTCGTTGATAAGTATTTGAAAGCAGTTTAAAAAAAAAAAAAAAAAAGAAAAGAAAAGCTGGATTTATTGAACTCTCCTTTGAAGAGCTCTTCTAGTCTCATGCCCAAATCCCACAGCCTCTGGAGGAAAAAGACCCTGAGGACTTAGCAGCTTGTGTAGGGGTTAGCTCACATAACGTGATTTCTCTGTCAGAGGGGTTTGCATGCTGATCACCAGTCTTCATGTTCTGCACTCAGAATGTTACTTTATCTATGCATTAAATATTTGTTTCCGGACACTCAGCAGCATGTGCTGCGACATACCTGGGGAGATGTAAATGTACAGGTAAATGTGCTCCTGAACTGCCCTTCAGACACCAACTCTGCAGCACATGCTCTAGAGTTCCTTGGCATCAGCATGACCACTTAGTGGGAACTCTAAGGTTCCATGTGGTGCCCTATGTTTGCCGTCCCAAATTCTTTAAGATGTGGTGCTGACAAGTCATGGGAACCCAACACTGGGACAGATGGATTAAAGATCTGACCCATGACAGCAACATGTGCTTTCCTCTAAACTATATACAGAGCCAGGCTGCCTACACTGACACAGCCTGTTATTACTTGTCTCCCCCCTCTCCTGGACTGTTTGCTTCACCAAATCATCAATATTTATCTTTCAGACTGCAAGTTTATGGAGTGTAGCTATGATGAATGCCTTTGTGTTTGCTGGCTGTCAAACACAACACGGCTTCCACCTCATTGAAGCCTCAGGTTGTGAAACATCAGAAACTTGAGGAAGCATCAGTCCATCCCAGGAAAGGGGCAAAGGTGACATGTTCCTTCCTTCAATCATGAATACCAACCCCGAGTACCGCAACATCTGACACTGTGAGTGGTGACCTAAACCTTTGCTGTCTGGCAGCTCTCTGACACTCCTCTTTACAGTCATTAAAATGGAAATGGCATCTGACAGACATGAACATCATTTCACTTCCAGCTCTCTCAATTATCTCCTCCTTTCCACTGCCCTCCCACTCTCTGTGTGGTGAGAGAAATATGTTTTCAGAACTGTCATTTTAAAGAATAAATACTTGAACCATCAATAACTGTGTGCACTTTGCCCCAGCTGAATGAAAACCTCCTTTGTGAGCACAGAAGCAAATGATGCACCGTCAAGTAGAAAGAAGCTACCTGAATGTACTTATTTCAGCTAACTATTTCTGTATTATGATAGCCTGCTTCCAGCAGATCAAAGAAACCTGGCAGTGTTGTTCTTTCACACTGTGAAAAGCACAAACATCATTTAAATGCCCCCTCAAAATATTCATGCATCAAAACCCCATTGAAGGCTCTGTTTATTCTCAAGCTGGCTTTCAGCCAACATTGTTATGTTGTTGCTGCATCATGATGGAAATAACAGACAGTGGAAAACAACAAACATCAGAGAAGACGAACCTATAAAAGCACATCCAAACAATAACAAAAAAAAAACCACTTTAGCAGTATTTGAAATATCAATGATAGTAAAACTGATAATTGTTCAGTTGTTGATTTAGTTGTACAAAATGAGATCTTAAATACTGAGTTCAAATTTCCTGTTTTCCTAGTTTTTCTGACCCTCAGCCTTACATTTTTTTACTTTGCTTTGTAAGATATACATAGCACATGGATGTATTTCTCACTTGATGAAAATGCTGTAGCTTCGCTGAAGCTGACAATTACCTCTTTCATAGTGAAGGTCAAGTACATAAGAACATTAAAAGTAAACGGAATTGCTCAGTATCTGGTGAGTTTTTTGCACGATGAAGGGTGAATAATCTTGCATCAAACCATTAATGCCTTCATGATCTCATCTCTAGGAAAGCTGTGGAGTTTCTACTTGGATGCTCCAGTAGACAGAGACCCTAAGTATGTTATTCAGATACTTAGCTGTCCTTAATTAATCTTATAATCAAAAAACTCTCCCAGTAAGCGGACAAGACTTTTTAGAGATCACAAAGAAGAAATCTGTGTTCCTAAATGCAACAAAATGTAGTTAAAATACTAATATGTCCTTTGGTCTGTGTATCTGGTCCTGTACAGCTGTGATCTAGAGTATCTACCTAACATGACTGTCAGAACACAGACTGACATCTGTGATGATAAGAAAAGTGAAAATCTGTCTATCTTTCATGCTGAACCATGGAATTTATCAAAACCAAGCATGTCATCAACCCAGGAAGAAGCCAATGCAACTTTAGGGCTCTACTAAACCTGCAGTGTCTCAGAGATTTCTTCGCAAAGGTATTGGCAGGCCCTGTCATTGTGTTGAGGTTGAGTCACTGTGCATCCAGAACTGCAGTAGTAGACCTAAGGAAGGGCAGGCTAGTAACAGCCTGGCTACAGCTTGTTAGAACATCCATCTGGGAAGAGGTAAAGAAGGATTTCAGTTTCAACCCTATGACTAATTTATTTTCAATCTTCCTTTAATAATATATATGTACTTAAATGTGTATATTTCTATCTCTGTGGTAGATGTCTAAGCATGTGTTTATCATACCTCCCGTAACAAGAAAAAAAGATTCAGAATTAGAATTATAGAACCATAGAATCATTACACTTGGAAAACACCTCCAAGATCATCAAGTCCAACCAATTCACTCAGTCTCAGCTGGACCATCAGTCTCGGATTGAGTCCAACATGAATGGCAACAGTCCCACCAGTCCCTCAGAGAACTGCTCGTGGGAGGCAGACATTGATTTCATAGAATCACAGAATGACTTGGGTTGGAAGGAACCATAAAACCAATCTAATTCTACCCCCCTGCCATGGGCAGGGTCTCCTTCTACTAGCCCAAGTCCAAGTCCTGTCCAAGCTGGCCTTGAACACTTCCAGGGATGGACACAGTTGCTTTGGACAACCTGTTCCAAAGTCTCACCACCCTCACAGACAAGAATCTCTTTTTAACGTCTAACCTAAACCTACTGTCTCATTTTGGAGCCATTCCTCCGTGTTCTATCACTACAATTTCTCCAGGACTGGTCCTAATGATAGTGTATAGAAACATATATATGGAAATATGGTTTGAGACTGAATAGAAAAATGCCTAATGAGTTTAGATGCCCATAGTTTTGGTAGTTGTGAAAAATATATGAAATGCTTCAGATTTATGCAAATCAGTTTTCACCTAGACTTTGACGGGTCTTCTCTTCAGAGTTCCTTATTCTCAGTTTCAGTTCTCCAGTGCATGTTCTGCTCTGGTGATTTCTAACCTCAGCCTCTATCCTGCTTCCATTATGCACAAGCATGGTGCCCTGTGGAGCTCTGTGGTTCCTCCTTCAGGAGTGCAGCACATGGGAACTGTACAAAACAAAGCCACTTGGCAAATATTTACTGTGGGCAGGGCTGCCTGGATCCCTTCACTCTTTGACCTTCAGCACTTTCATCATCAATTCTTTGGCTCCCTGGCAAATTTATATGGAATTCATATTGGAGATGAACTCTCTGGTCTTCATGCCTTTTAGGCAAGGCAGGGCTGTCATATTAGGCCTGTGAGCTGTATTTGTTGTTGGTGTATGCGTCCAGACTGCCAGCTGAAAATCATCCAGAAGCTGGCCGTAGCAGATGTGCCATGTAATTACAGTCACTGAAGGATTCCAGACATTGGCCTGGTAATTCTGAGAATGCATTTCTGCCCATCAGAAAATTCCCAGTTATTTTTTTCCTAGACGTTAAGTATTCCAGGTTTTTTTGTTTGGTTTTTTGTTTGTTTGTTTGTTTTTTGTGGGTTTTTTGTGTGTGTTTTTTTTTTTTACTGTGTTGAAGTATGTATTGCAGCAGCATTTTAAGACAGCAAAGGCAAGATAAACATCATGTAATAGTATACCTATGGCTGTCACGTTTTGAGGTAGGAGCCTAATCACCCTCCTTTCCCTCTCTAAGACATGTGAGATAGGGACCTTCATGCAGTCCTTCAGCCCTGAGGTTGCACAGCTCACCCACTGGAGCTGCTCTTCTACATCGGCTGGTAAACAAGCTCACGTTGCAACTGGCCCCCCAATTTGGGGGTTTCATTTAATAGACTAAATGCAAAAGAGCTGAAGTCACAGACACACAAGGAGGCCCATTTCTTTTCTTTATTAGACCTCAGATACAGCATGAATCAAAGCAGAAGGTGTCAGAGCGCCAATGTTACAGCATCTGATATACTGTGCTTTGGGCACCCTCATATTCAGGATGGTTGCTTAGCAACTGAGATACAGGCTGAGGATGCAGAGTCTGGAATCTTTTCTCTGCCCAACATGATTAGCATGACTTCGATAAATTACTTCACCTTTCTGTATTCCTCTTTCCCTTTGTACATTTATTTATTCCATCTCCTACCAAATGCTTCAGCAACTCCTTTGAAGATACCACAGACTTCATGTAATGAAGTTTTTCATCTCCTTGCTGCAGATCCTGGACAATGACTCAGATGTCACCTCCTCTCACTACCTGTCTTTCACAGGTAATCACCTTCTCCTTAACTATGTTCATCACTGACACAAAAGAGCTGCCTTATTCACTATATCGTACTGAAAGCATTTCAGCGGGGAAGTGTTTTTAGTCTGTGTATGAAAATTTCTGAACACAAATCGTTTCCAAAAATCGAAGCTGGCATTTGGCAGAATGTCAGTAGACTTTATACAATAACACTATCCAACTAGACATATTAGGAGAACAGAATCTGCAAGACAGCATACTTTTGGCTCTGTTACATATTCGTACTACTGCCACAACCACCACTATCAGAAAATAAAGACAGGTGGGAGGACAGTAGGGCTAACTTTGGACCTTTGTGAGGGCATTCTTTGCTTGACTGATGGTTTGTAAGTGTTCAGCATGGACAGTGAGCTGTGAGGTTTTGTCATCCAAGTTAGGAGCTCTGTCTGATCGGCAGATGAATGAAGAGTTGGCTCCAAAGTCTGTAACCCTTTGATTTCATGGTCGTTTTCTACATCCTGATCTCTCTGCAGCTGCCACCTCAAAGAACAGGGTGAAAGTAATTGTGTTGGCTTGCCTCCAAAGCCCGGAGGAGTAGTCACTTGCTACTCTCCCAGATTATCTGCCAGGCAAACAGAAAAGTTAATGATGTAGAGCTTGATTACTCTGGTAGAAAGAAAGCAGTCAGCTTGATCCAAAAATCCTTATTGTGTGTGTAAGGGAGATGCATTAAAAGGGCTCAGAACTGGAATACGTTGTCTCCTCCATTCTGTCTTTGAACATGGGAGTATTTGCCTTCTGGCACATATGGGCTTGTAAGTAATAGCTTTTTGCTGCACATACATCTTTTTGCCTGAAGCTTGTTGTTTAATTTTAAGACATTTACAATAGTTTTGTTGTTAAAAAAGCCAATCTTCCACAATATCAGCAAAATAAACATTGAACGTATTCATCCCTGGAACAGATTGAATACCATTATTTGAAATATGTGCATATAAATACATGTTTTTATATAAAAATACGTACATAAATGTGTGTGTGTATTTCTGTGTATATACATATATGTGTACACCATAAGCACATGACTTCTGGTGTTCAACTTTGAGATAAATGTAAACAAGTCCTATCAAGTAAAATGCATCAACTACAACAACCTGACAGGAAAAAAAGAAAAAGAAAAGAAAAGAAAGATAAGAAGCCAAAAAAAAAAAAAAAAANACTGAATAAATGAACAACAAAACTACAGGATAGAGAAGCTGAAAAAGAGCTTACCATGGCTGAAGGCAGTGGAGTCATAAAGCTGTTTATAAAGGTATTTATAAAGGTTGGCTTCCTTTTTTAACAAGATTCTACTTTGTGGAAATGTTTAATATTAAAACAAACTAACAAACAAGTAACTTTGTAAACCCATAAAAATTGAAATATTTCAGCCTTTGGTTGGAATATGCTGGCCCAGGATTGAAATACTGAAGCCAAAGCCAAACTATTCTTTCACAATAGTTTATGGACTTTATCATTCTGAAGCATTTGTCTAGCATTATTCCATGAGGGTTTGGTTCTTTGGCTGACCCGTATCTCACATTATATTTAGTGAAGAAAATTCCTTTTATCCCCCACACTGTCTTTATGCTACAGTTACTTCCAAAAAAATTTTAAAATTTCCATAGAACAGCAAATTAATTTTTGATTGGCTCTGTGTTTAACCTATTTTATGGTGAAGAACCTGGAGGAAAAGAAGTGCATGGCAGTTTGTTATCACTCTTTCCCTGCTGATTCCTGATTACTCTAACAAGGTTTGCAGTTTGTTTAAATTACTTTAACTTAGAAATTCTCACTTTGCCTTTTTGCCTTATTCATATTCTAAATAGAATTTAATACAGTTATCTTCAAAATCCAAACTTCAACTAAGCAGTGCTGTAATTTTTGCTTGAGTTTTCTTGCTTCTATTTAACACATTTTTTTTTTTACTATATTCTCATTAATAATTACATTCCTTAATTTGTCATTGAGTTTATACTTCTACTTTTGATGTCAGGTAAACCCAGATTAGGGGTGCCTGTGCTGTCTTCCTTGAAATACCTGCAAATCTAAGACCTAGGCACCTACCGTGACCACATCTCAGGCTCAGGGCAGGCGTGGTCTCTGTCCTTCTGTTTGCTCCTCATCTTTACCAACTGGTATTTTAAGATACAAAATGATGAATATCTTTGTGAGTGTTTCATGCACTGTTGGGGAAGAAAATCCCTTTAAAAAGTCCAAAACATAGACCAAATCAAAGGCATTTCCCATAATGGGGAAGAGTGTGGTGTGCTCACAGCAACTGAGAAAGGAGGAAGGTTTTTATAAGGCAAAACCCTAAAGACCAAGATAAAAAGAGCTCATAAACAAGAGAGATACAAGTGGGAGAGGAGCGAGTGAAGAAAGAATTCAGGATAAATGTCTCAAAACCGCTATGGGAAAATTCATCAAAAACACAGAAAACATTCTGAAAATCTGAATGGAGAGGAAAGATGCCACCAAAGTTGCCTGGAAGTCAAGAGCTGCCAAGTCAAGGCAGGCTTTCAAAAACTAAAAAGTCAGGAAATGTCATTCTTCCTAAACATCTACTGAGGCCCTGCGGCACAACAAAGGAAATCCACTACAGCTGCATGGCAATTGGTAAATTCTTGTTCTCATGCTATGTGCCAAACTGCTTTCTCTTTGCTTCTCTAATTCATCTGTCAGTGTGTGGGGGTGATCCAGACACTGAAGGGACTTTTGTGCTAAATCATCAGTTAGGAGACAACCCTCAGCCCTCGACGGGGAGAGGAATATATAAGAAGATCTCAAAATACAGAACAGAGGATCAAGGAGCTTGGGTCCAAGAGGAGAAGGTAGTAGAGAGCAGGTGAAAAAATGAAGCCAGTATTACAAAACCTGCAAGTTCAATAATTAACCCTAGAGCTATGGCTTTAAAGTAGACAAGAAAGATTAATATTGTGCCATCTGAAATAAATTTAATCTTTTCATTTTGAGTAAATAAGGGTTTGAGGATCTTAAAAAGAGGAACTCAATAAGAAAACATCCAGGACTGTAATTTTTGAAATATAAATGATGCAGTGATATGTGTGTTGAGGGAGGAGAATGGGGGATGTGTGCATGAAAACCTTATCTTTATATTTAACTGACAAAAATATGATTCTGCTTGACTTCCAGAAGCCACATAAGATGATGTGTGGGCTTTCTGAACTGGCTTACAGGTCTCTGAAGAAACACAGAGGGAAGAAAGAAAAAAAAAGTCTGTCTTTGCTTATCCAGGGACACCAAGAGTTCCCTCTGCTCCATTACCAGCATGTCCTTCTTTGCATCACAACCATCATATTTCTGGAATAAGATACAGCTTTATCCAGGACATTGTGGCTTGCTGTTGGCTGCTGACGACCTTCCTGGTGGTGCAGGCATGCCAGGATTTAAGAAGACCCAGGTGCTCTGCCGTGGATGGGAGAGCTGGGAGCAGCTGGCACAGAGATTGCTGCGAGTGTGTGGGGCTGCTCAGGGACCCTCCTCTGCAGGAGTCCTCCAGGGGCTGAATTCAGCACTTTTACAGGTGCTTTATGCCTCTGAATTGTCTTTCTTGTGCTTTCATGTAAGGCATACCTGCCCCTAGGGAGTAAGTCTTCCTCAAAGAGGAATTTGGTATTCGTTTTCATTCACTGTGTTTGTTTTACCCCTGCTAATTACACCACTGCAACTTAACAGAATAGAACATTAAACCACTTGTCCTTAGAGGACAAGGGATTTGGGTGAATTAACCTGCCAAAGAGATATTTGTGAAGTACATTCCATTGTGGGCAACATCTGGTCCTCACCTTTGAATGAAGACAAATACAGAAGATCACCAAAGTGAACACTTTTTACATTTCATTTTCCATTTGCAGCATTTGAAGAGATGAGGTTGGGTTAATTTAGGTCTTAAGTTAAAATGTTAAATAAACAACAACAACAAAACAAATATAAAACCTCCACAACTAAAAAAAACTTTTAAAATATTAACATTAGTACAAATCTCCTTTCCCAATTTTCTTTCCTTCATCTTTAAAGGTGACAAATTTTATGTGGTATGTATTATTCCAAGTGGCAATATGACATGATTGCATATTACATATGAAAACAGAGAAAAGGAAGAAGAGTACTTTTTTTTTTGTGAATAAAAGAGGGGTTGGAAAAAAGCTTCCATGGTTTCTGTTCTTTTGGGCCTGTTTGTTCTGTTATTAGTCTTTCCTTCATAATCTTACCAGCATGTCACTAAGTAGATGTTTAAATGTGCTCGCAGCATCCAGGCAATACTCTACACCTAATAATCCTAAAGTAAATACATGTTGTGATTGGTATGAAGCAAGAAAGATAGCCTGCCTTCATTTAAAGTTGTATAAAAATCTCATGTAGAATTAAAAGGATACAGAAGTTCACTGTAGATGTCCGCAGTTCTTTCAGTTACAGCAATGTTATCAGTTGCAGGTATAGCATTCATATATTAAAACCTTTAATATGAAAAAGTTCACAATTGACATCAGATAAAAAGAACAAAATACAGATAATAAACCTCTCACACACCTCTTTTATCAATAGTTTTCAGTTTCCTACAAAAGAAGTGATAATCCTTGTGTCTGGTGTGCACATTTGGAGATTGAGGAGGTTTTTTTCCCAAAAGATTTGCCAATCACTGTTGAAAACAAAGGACATTATCACAATGAAAGCAAAGATTACTCTCATTTTTCAGACCATAATATATCTTCCCTTGCTCTGGATGCCAGCAGGTTAGCATTAACACCCTTGCTTGTTCAGACTGCTGTTTCATTTTCAATAATAAAATAAATAATTAAACACATCTCCCGGTCTTTGCTGCTTAGCATGGAATGACTTCTCACTCTCCACAACTGCCTAAAAGGAGGTTGTAGCCAGGTGGGAGTTTGGTCTTCGCTTAAATTGCACCAGGAGAAGTTTAGATTAGACATCAGGAAAACTGAAAGAGAGGTTAAGCATTGAAATGACCTCCCCATGGAACTGGTGGAGTCACCATCCCTGAAAGTGTTCACTAAAAAAGTGGACATGGCACTTTGTGCTCTGTTTTAGTGGGCATGGTGGTATTGGTGGAGGGTTGGACTTGATGAGGTTGGAGGTCATTTCCAGCCTTAATGATTGTGTGATTCTGTATCTCTTTGCCTGAACTGAAGGTAAGGGTAGGCAGGGAGACACCTACACTGGAGCAAGTCAGATGTTGGTCCAGGAAATCTTTTCACTGCACCATTGCACTAAGGGTGAGCAATTTGACCTCCGGTAGCTCTATGATTTTTAATTTTTTTCATGTGAAACTAGGCAATTTGTGATGAACATGTTGATAAACCATTAACATTTTTATATAAAATGCAGTTGTTCACTGAAAAAAACCCCAAAAGTCTTGCTGTCTGCTAGTCACAGAAGCCATCTAGATTTCCAGCTAATGTGCTGAAACTTAAACAGCAGAATGAATTTTTATGTGTAATGTGTATGTCTATGTGTCAGTGAGTGGGTGAGTGAGTAAGTGAGTGAAGACGACTGTTTTGCTTATTTTTAGGTTTCTGGTTTGGGTGCTACAAATTGTACCATTCATACATATGACTATCCTGATGCACTTGAAGTCAACCACATAAACATCTGTGAATATCTTCCCAAAGTTTCTAACTCAACCATTTTGCTATTGTTTTGCCTGAGGATTTTCTTACTTTTGTTCTGAAAGATCAGGAATTTCATATTTGAGCTCTCAAACTGAAAGTTTCTTTGAAAACACTTCACTAGAAGGAAGAAAAAAAAGAGAAAAAAAAGTGTTGGGTTTTAGCCAACAGACTGGTTTACACAGCACCCTTATAATTTTACAGAAAGTAATGAGTTGGACATCCTGCTCAATACACAGAGAGAAACCCAAATTCTTCTACAGTAAGACAGTATTCCTGTGTTTGTTCTCCATAACAAAATTAGCCAGGCCTATAAAAGAACAATTACATCACTACAAAGCATTTTAGGTTTTGATCTCATGAATTTAACTCTTGGAGTCATAAAGGACCATTAATTACTTTTTCTTTTCCTCTTAGGGGTTTTTTTGGAGGCTTTTTTATGATGCATCCAATTTAGGATGATGAGAGACCGATA
>VWZG01001955.1:0-22069 GCA_013396735.1 Grallaria varia
CAACCCAAACTTACACACTATGTATCTAAAACTGGTCACGGGCATCAGGTAAGAGATTCCAGAAGGGGGAAAAAAAATCAATTAAAATTGATTGCAATTATTTACCTTGGAGTTACACTTCTAGAAAGTAAGGCCTTTGGCAGAGACATGGAAAAATTGATTTGTATCTAAATAATAGAGTTAAGATATTTGTCAACCTCACTTCTTTTTATTTACTTCTGTTACTACTAACTTTTTGAGGAAAATATTTGCAGACTAGGAAATATTGTTCTTACAATGGATCATTATAATTATTTCATTAAAGCATACTTTGAAGGACAGTCCAGCACATGACAATTGCCACGGTGAGTTAAACCCTTCTATATTTAACCCTTTAGTAATAATTTGCTGTAGCTGTAATAGTGTAAGACTAGTGGTCTTAAAAGTGTTGTATATAGACATGATATTTTGCATTAGACTAGACAAAATACTAAAACAGGCTTTCTGGTACCTAACCTCTGAGAACTGAAGCTGATGTGACCATTTACTTAAATCCTGAGGGTCAATATAATTTACACAGCTACACTAGATGCAGCATTTCTTTGCCTGATCTACAGCATAATTTTGGGACTTCTTTCCAATAACAGCACTGGGCAGAACAGCTCTTGTGCAATACTTTGTGCTACAATATCTAATTATAATAGTTTGTTACAGTTTTAGCTGTGGACAATCTATTTTTTTATCACTTGGTGAATGTAGTAAATATTACATTTATTCCAGAATAAAATAATTATTCTAAAATACACTGCCCATGAAAGGAGGCATTCCAATGTAAATACTACTAACAAGTTTATTCCCAGTCCATCTCCTTGCACAGAAAAATTCAGAGACAGCAGGAACGAGCCCCAAATACTGTACCCAAATGTGTTAAATATATTTTATAGCTTTAATCAAAATCTCATTTCTGTATTTATATTTTTACAAATTTTTAAAGAAATATGAGACTAGATACTTGTCCTGGGATAATTTCTCTTTGGATAGCAACTTGTTATTAAATATTTCATGACAATTCATTGGTGTTAATGACAATTTTTCAGACAGATTCCAACTCATGTAATGACATTTAAATTTTGTAAATTACTCCTAAAATTTCAATTTTAAGTTATCAATTTTTTGCCATTACTTTAAGATACTGGGCTTTGTTTTTATGTGCTGTTTTACAGCTGAAGTTACCTGTTCTGGATTCTACTAGTGAGTGACATGATCTTAATAAATACAGTTTGTCTCAAAAGGACAATGCGGACATTAACTATTAGAATTCCACTTTAAAGTCATCATATGAAAGATGCAATCACAATATAATCTGTTGCTATGTTCTCCATCACACGTTTTCTACTTAAGAAGAGCTCATAAAAGTTTACCTTTCTTGAGAAAATGCCTTTCTGCCTAAAATATTTCCAAAAATGTTACAGCAATAAGGTATAGAGAGAAATGGCCCGATATAGATGGGAATTCAACAGCTTTTCTTTCAGAACCAATTTTAATGATGAATCAGAGCTGCTATAAGTCATGCTCATGTCTGTAGATTGTACTGAGGTTGACTCTTTGGGGGCTTTTTGAGGAAGATTTGGACTAATACATACAGGAAAAACAATCTTCCCTATGAATGCTAGGAAGTTAGATAATCTTAATTGTAAACTGAGATGTATTCATCTGAGACGTATTAACCTGAGAAGGAAGAAATGGACTGCATTGAGCTTTTGTATTTCACAGTGTTTTTCTGAAGAGAGAGACCACTCTTCTGTTAGTCTATAATTTTAATTTAGTTGTCTAGATTTGTTTCATCATCCTTTTCATGACACATTTTCTAATTGATCAATATAGTAGCTGCAACAGAAATTTGGAGCTGTTGCTGGGTTTAAAACTACATCTGAAAAAAACTTGTTGTGGCATAATAAGTCATTTCTGTTGGTTGTCTCAACAGAATATAAGAACTGGAGCTGAAATTTATCCCTCAAAGAAGATTAGATATTTAAGTATCATTTAATTCCAGTTTTGGTGCATGGACCCTATTTCCCCAACAGTGAGTTTTACCTTTAACCAAGACAGAGATTACATAGGTCCCTAGAGAGCCTTTGCAGAATACAGTTGCTGCTGTAGCCAGAAAGAGAAGAAATGTGTCCTCTGGAGATCAGCACTGGATCTGTTCTGGAAAGATGTAAATCACCAAACCTGTCAAGAGGGCATCTCGCTCAAACAAAAATGCAATAATAAAAACAAGTTCCAGCAAATAAATAATGTCTTCTGTGGGTGAAAGAATAAAGAGAATTGAAATTTTAACTTGTGTTCTCTTGTTTTTATCTCATATCTATGCCATCCAAGGGCAAGTAAACAGTCTCCTCAGAGAGTGATCACCTGCTAGAGAGCCTTGCATTAGCAAGGTGAGACCAAATGAATTAACTCTGTGATATTTTCCATTCCCACAACAGCAGGACAAAGATCCTGAAATCATTCCCACTCTCTAAGGTCCCATTGGTTTCCATGTGAGCAAAGCAGTGATGAGAAGATTTAAATTCAAGATTAGGAATTTCATACATTAACAGAATAGTTCTTCAATTTCTTGTTCAAAACCTGAGTAAATGGAGAACTGAGGGAAACACAGACCTTTAAATTAGGTCTCAAGAGGAACAAAATTTTAATCCCTGCACACTGAAAATAAAACAGTCTATTCCAGCCACTATATTTGCTTAACAATGAAGACTCACTTCACACATAACCAACAAAGATATCACAAATGGTTCTTAAGAGCAAACACTTTGGGTCTGTGCACAGACATTTGATGACTGGTAAGGTTTTCTCCTTAGCTGTGGTACTGGTGAGCTTCATGATATTGAATGAACCTGGAAATATAATCCCTGAGGCTTGTTTGGGTCTGAAGACAATTACATCTCCACCCTATAAAAAGAATTGTGTATTAACTGTGCAGTTAGCAACCAGGATGTCTGCATTGTCCCATTTCATTTTCTATTACAGCTCAAGACAAGAGAATTCAAGAGAATTTGAACTGTAGTTCAGAGAGGAGGGATATGAAAGGTTCTGATTTTACTCTGTAAATTTTCTCCAAGCAAAATAATGAGAAAATGACAGCAAATCCAAGGAGTTTCTTTAGTATAGTCCAAATTACGATATCCATGCATATCTATATAACAATCCTTTTTTGGTTTTCTTGTTTGTAGCTTCCTGTTCATCTTTTTTCCTCTCAGATTTTCATCATTGCCTTTAATTTCCTGGCTTCATCATGTCTCTTTCTGACAGACCTTCTGTTTCTGCAAGGTGCGCAAACATGCATATGCAAGGACTGAGCAGAAAAGGGGCAAGTTGTCAGAAGTATGCTAATTGCTCTACTTAATGCATGCATATATGCTTTCACATTAAAAGCATGGTGCCAATCATCTAAATTTAGGTAATCAGTAGGATTGTGAGCAAAAAACATAAAAACACCTGGCAAGGTAGTCCATGAATTTTTAAATTTTCTATTTTAACATATTGTCTTCCAAATGAAAAAAAAAAAAANGAGGGGAATCCCTTCAAGCTTATAAAGCTTAGAAAGAGCTTATAAAATTTGATGACAAAATCCACAAGAAGAAAATATTAAAGACTTAAACACATTAATTTTGTTCCTGATTCACAGCTTTTTCCTTTTCTTGGTGGTTGGTCTCACTCAGCTAAAGCATCTGTGTAAAACATCTATGTAGCCACTGGCAGTTTGGAGGTTGGGCTTCCCTTTCACAAATAAGTGAGCAAATGAATGACAGTAAGTCTGTGACTCTTCCCCAGTGGGAAAAGAGAGCCTCTGGCTTACCATGCTGTGAATCAACAGTGAACTGCTTACTGCAGCTCTGTTAATTATTCTGAACACGTTTATGGACATCAGAAATAAGAAAAGAATATAATTTTCTTGACACATCTGAATGGGATCTGTTATTGATGCTCTCTACCTTTTTCTTTCTCCCTCCCTCTGTAGGTATCTATGTATGCATGTTTATATAATTGCATGTTCTGAAGAGGGCTTTTTAATCACACAGTTAACAACTTGAAAGACACAAATGAAAAACAGTCAAAACTTTTTTGCTGCTAATTTAACTTTGAAGGGAAGCACGACAGACAACTACTTACAAAAAATTAATTTAAAAAAGAATTATTAAAAATTCTTTGCTTATTAAAGCAAAAAAAGCAACTTCATTTTAGGAAAGGCCGCACAAACAGTTAAGTATTTCCTCCCAGGTTCTGTTATGGCACATTTTAATTATCATCTATAATTTAGGTCTACTGGATTTCTGTCTCAAACTCTGGTTCCTTCTATACAGATTTAATACTCGTAGTTATAGAAGGGTTAGATCTGTCTACAACTGGAGGGGTGCAGAAGGAAAGGAGAGGTAAATCTGCAGAGGAAGAAACTGTAAAATGAAAACTTTAAAATCAAATAGAAGACCCTCTTTTATCTTGACAGACTTATTAAGCTTAAAATTCATGTACTTCAATCCTTCCAAGATAATCATACAATAAAATAATTTCTTTTCATCCTCATTGTAGAGCAAGTGACATAACAAATAGATAAAAAGAGATACTGACTAAAAATGTAACTTCTGTGCTTTTTCTTTCTTCCCGCTTGTCTTTAACACATATGTAGTTTTCCATTGCTTATTTTTGCATTGTTGTTTTTAAGCAGCAATGATATCAAAATGTTTTCATGACCTTCCTTTACATACACATGTACAAACATACATGTATTTATATACTGTAAATAAATCAGTGCCAGTATTGCATTACCCTCATCATAGCCCTACAGTAATACATATTCATTCACCAGGAAAATGATGCATTGACAAAAACAAAACAAGAAGACTCTCTAGTATTCAATCTGAAGGGCTCAGTTGCTTATTACACAGAAAGTCAGGATTAAAACAAATAATACCATTGCAATAGCTTCTTTATATCTACAAATGCCAGCTCTGGACTTGGTCTCTAAAGGATATTTCAGGATGTTACAGGTTTTGCATAAATCTGATGCGGAAGAGTGGGTGTGCAATGGCATTTAACAGAAAGAGCATCCTAAATATGCAGCTGTCTACGGAGTCAGGGTGGGGCTTGGCTGTCGGTATATATGAGAAAAACGTCATACATGGCAAAGCTGTTATGCTTTTTGGCCACAGAATGAAAATGAGCAGGATATTATACTACAGTAAGGAAAAATATAGTCCCTTCTATCAGTCCTGTGGAGTAAGAGTAGCCCACTCCATTGCAATTATATGTGTGCTTTGGAAGCAGACTAAATGCAACATATCTGTAAAGGGTGCAAAGAGTTTGCTTTCATCATAGATCTAAATTAAGTCTACAGAGCCATGATTTTGGAATAGCTGGTAGGACATCACCATCCATAATGAATTGTTGTTTTCATACCCTATAGAGAAACACAATCTAACTTATCTGCTCATAAAAATGACTACAAGAAAACACAGGCTTGAACCCAGCACAGCTCTGAGGTGTTGGCCAGCTTCAGGGGGTCATGGTGTTTGTCCCTGCATCTCTCAGCTCTACCAGCTCCAGGTGCAGCACATGCTGTCCACAGCAACAGCTGGATGTCCATCCCCTCTACCCCACACCCTGGCCAAGGAGCCACACTGGCACTGACACCCCAGCAGCAGAGAAAAGCCCATCAACATAGCTAGTAAGTGGTGAAGGTGACTAAACTTTTATGGCCAGTATGAGCACCCAAAAGTAGTTCTAGGATTTTGGGATTGCTAAAGCAGCTTTCCTCTGATTTTTGCAGCGTGCATCTTTAACTGCCCTTCCCCTGACAGAGGAGTACTTTTAAACCTAAACTAACACACAGTGTGTCCAAGTATGTCATCAAATGACCTCCTGCTACCATTATTGATGAATTACACCTGTTTGCCCACAAATACCCTCCTTATCACTGTCATGTGAGTAATCAGGTAAATGTTTGAGTAAACAAGTCCACACAGCATGAGGCTCTGGCAGCTATCTCCACCAGATGCAGATGAAGACCCTCTACAGCTAATGAGGAGAAAAGACTCCCCAGTGGCAGAGAAGTTCATCACTGGTGGCTTTACCATGTTTCCAAAAGGCTGCAGTAAGGACTAAATTAAATTTAGAAACTAAACTTTACAGGTCACAGTTTTCTCTAATTCAGGTTCTGGCATGGCACAGAAGAGTATTCATGGACATCCCAGCAAGGTAGTCCCTGGCAAACTGGGTCAGGCTGTGAGCAGCTCAAAAAGCAAGCAGGGGTGCCACCAAGGCTGGCCTGTGAATAGCCTCTGCCAGCATACATAGTGTTATGGTAACAATAAATTAGCCTTCTGCTCCACAAAAGGCTCTCGCCTGATATTCATCCACCTGTGAGGGAACCTGAGGCCTGGGGGCTTTACAGCTGCCAGGGAATTCCCTGGAAACACAGCAACTGGAGACTGCAATATTTCTTAACAGACTGTCTCAGGTAGTGTTCGAGCTACAGGGCTAAATAATTCTTGTTTTCAGATGGTGTGTGTTTGTCATGGATGCACAGGATAAAGGAAGGATTTGAGAGCACAGCTGAGCAACACAAACAGTCAGAATTTTCCACTGCCAAGGAAATACACTCAGAAAGAGGACAGGCAAGAAAAAGGGAGTAGTAGGACACCTTTTCCACCCATCCCAAAGAATGTGAAGGGCACACAAAGGAGCAATGTCTGTCATCACAGGCACTTTGTGCAGTCTTTTTCCAAATATCCCAGAGGAAGAATGGCTCTGCCCAGCCCCTGCTTTAGTCCCTCTTTAAATAGCACCATTTAGCATAGTATAAGCAGAGTCAAGATTGCTCTTTTTTTTTTTTTCTCTGAAAATTATTGCTGAGTTCACTACTGAAAATGATAGAGCACAATATTTGTTTCCCTCAAAGAGCAGGCAAAATATTATCTGAAGTTCACGCCACAAACCTATTAAGCTCTTACCTTTAGTAAACTTTTAGTAACAGTGAAGCTCTCATATCAACAAGAGCTACATAACTAAATAACTTCCTTCCTACCCTGATGTATTTTATGACAGAGCTGATAAAATTCTTTCAGTAACAGAGCTTTGCTCACAAGAAAAAACATAGACACGTGAAAAACGTGTGTCAGTTGTGTGGCAGAGACACTGTACATTGGATTGCATTAGAGGGCTCACAATAAAAATTGGTATGAATGATTGGAATATCAGAATGAGAACAGCTTAGAGGAGAGTGTTCAGTACTACAGCATCTGCTAGTGCTGCTGTTAATAAAGGGTTATAAACAATTCCGTATTATGAATCCTAATTTCATGAATTTATAATCTGGATGTTAAAAAAAATCCCACATTTAGAAAAATACTAAATTTGAATATAAATGCCTTTACTGAGTACATACTTGGATATATGTACAAAATCGCTATTTGTAAACCTGTAATTTTTAATCTGTCTATCTATATCTATTTATCTAAGACATAGGTCATACTGGCTTCAGAAACGCTTTCTAAAATCGGTGAGAAGACACTTGAATTGTTAACTGATTTTTTTAATGGAAAAATTCAGTGTAGGAGATTTGCCTTTTTTACATATTAAGTCATAGTGTCATATTTAAAAAGAAAATAAAAATTCTCACACCCGAAATCCTGGAATTCCTTGGTACTTGTCTTGTAGGCCACAAGTGAAAATAAGCCTGTCCACTCTCTCTGCATTGGCACTGGAAATGAGCTGCATAACATGTAACTGTCCTTGAAAGAAAGGCTCAGGAGTGTTAATTATTCTCTGTACTTAGAGCTCTGGTGGTACAGAAAAGGTATGAATATTAAAATTAAGCCACTGTTGTTGAAAGGAAGATATATATTTGAGTCTCTGGATTTGTGTACCTTTATCTGTGCTTCTAAATTACTGAGACCATCCACCATCAAGGAGCCGGTGTGTTATCTCTCCACCGACTGCACAGAAAGCCGAGGTCTGGCAGCCTGGACAGTGGCCAGGACAAACCCTTCACCACAGCCTCTGGAACAGCAGTAACACCACTTGTGGCAGCTGGTGGAGGAAGTGGACATTCGACATCTGCTCAGATTTCAGCCCAAGAAGCTCTTAGTCATTGTGTGGAGTGCAGTAAGGTCTCATGAGAACAGCACACCTCCATGGAGATCTCAGGAGATAGTACCTACCACGCTCATGTGTTCCCCTGTTCCTGCTTCAACTCCTGTTTGTGTAACTGAATCTTTGCCACTGATTTCAGAGGGACTAGCATCTCATCCACTCTTCCTACTGCTCTCTCAGCCTACTATCTGCACCTTACTCCATAAATTGAATTTAAATAAAAGGGGGAAAAAAGGACTTATTAAAAGGTCACTGAATGGCATTTTTATTTGCTAGGTGCAACAAAGGATGCAATGGATTATAAATAAAGTGGTACAAAACACAAACAGAACTCTGCAATGCTTGTTTCCCAAGTGGAACGAGATTTTTTCTCTGTTTATGACTTGTCTTGACATTATAATCAAAAAACTATGGAGAAGAAGTAGTATCCTGAAGTCTGAAAAACCTGACCCTCAGGAAGAGAGTATCAGCAAATGTAGCCAAGTATGAGAGTAATTTCTAAAACCAACAGAGGAGTTCAGACATGCTACATCAAAATGGTGTTGTTGCAGACAAATAATACAATATTTCTTTGCTTCGAATTTTGTGAGTATTTTGTGTGACATGTTTTTAACTTATCAATTATTCAGAGGTATTATTTAGTGTAAAATAAATTTGGCTTTATGTAACCTTTTAATAAATAAGAAAAAAGGGAAACATTTACAGTAAAAACTAGAAAAATAGGATAAGCTTAATAATTCTCTTTTGACTGTCAAATAGCAGCAAATCAGTGGGAAAAAAAGAGAGTTGACTGATTTGAAAGAAAAAACCCAAACCCAACAATGTTTATCAATACAACTTCATTATTGAAATTTCCTGAGAAAAATGTAGGTTAGTACCCTTCAGGTCCTATGTGGAAGGAAATAACTGTGACCCACGAGGATGTGGAGGGTCAGGCACTCTGCAGGTAAGGTTGAGTGAGGCAGTGATGGGTGCACAAGGTGAAAAGAGAGAGGCGTACTTAGCTCTGCCCTCTGGTTTGAAGAGCTGCTTGTAAAGGTGTTGATACAAACAGTCCCCTGCTTTTCACAGGCTGTCTCCATATCTTGAATCAGTGCTGGGAGTAGCAGAATAAATGATTTTGTGGCAGGGATAAAAATGGAAAATGAAGCCTTTTTTATTAAAGTGTATTAAATAGTGTAAAGGTATTTAACAAGAAAAACCCCTAAACAAACAAACATGTATTCTACCCACAGATTTACAATTGCAGCTTTCAACATGCAGTCAGGAAGGATAAAAAATGAGCAGTCACCTATCCCAGAGACTCTGAACAACATGAAAGTCAGTCAGGAATGCCATATAAATGAAAAAAACACACCAAACAAAACACCCTAAAAAACAAACAAACAACTCCCCCCAAAAACAAAACAAAACAACCCCCCCAAAACTTAGCAAATAGTGAAAAATCTCAGATAAGTGAAATGTTTCCTGGCTCAAACACAAATTCCTCAAAAGCTAACATTTATCCAATATTTGGTTCAGATTATATTGCTTGACAATTCTACTTTTCATGCTTAGTTTTCAGAAAAAGTTTTGAAAACACTGAAAGACACTTCCAAAAGACAGTTACTTTCGTACTCCTGTAGCATGGTCTATCCCTATTTTGAGCATATGTTTTCCTAGATAACACACAAACAAAAGCCCTGTAAACATTCAAAGCATTGTATTTTCCTGAGAAATGGTTTAAATTAGGAACTGTTCTGCAGAAATGAATACAGTTCCATAGACAGAGCCACAGCTCATATCCTTGTATTCAGACTACATTGCTCATTGCACTAAACAGTCCTGTCTTTCTCTGTTTCCTACTAGGGGAATGCTCAAATTGGACATATCACCACAAATTTTATGCAATAAAGATGGAAAATTTAGCAGAGCAGACCATGAACTGCAACAATTTTTTAGTGGGGGTTTTGATAGCTTCAATTTTATAAGCAAAGATGTACAGATTCTATGAAATATTTATTCCTGTTCCTTGTAAGTGCTGTTCATCTTCTAAGAAGACAACTTGTAAGAGAGGAGTGTTCGGTCCAATGATCATGAACTTTGTATCAAAGGTATTAGTTCATAACTTTAATGCTCAAACAGTTGTTCTTAGTGTTCTCAGCTAATCGGAGAAATATTTTCCATTTAATTTAGAAAACTTGTGATTTCTATGATAGCCTCAGAAATATTCTTTTGAGAAACAGTGCTCATTTCCCAGTATCAGAGGTAAGGGAAACTCTACGGTCCAGCAGGTACAGAAGCTATTTTAGGCTGAATAGCATTCTCATTATTTGGTGGTTTTCTGTATGCTTTGCAACAGGGAATTCCTGAAAACACCCACAAAAGTGCATGCTCACATGTGCAGGATGGGGCTTTGTGACTACTTCAAACACACAGGCTCCAGCCTACACAAATCAGTCAGAGCGCCCAATGCTCTCATCTTGTACCATCTTTGTGACTCAGGTTGAATGGGAATGTGGATCACTAAACCACTTGGTTTAACATAGTGATAATGGAAAGCTCAGTCTGTACCAAGTACTGCAAACTTCTGCTTTATTGGGTTGCTGTCTCTGGAATGATGGGGGAGCCTGGGCCTGAGTGAGAACTGGAGCTCTGCAAGTGATTTGGCATGAACCCTGTGATAGTCTGGATTTGGTCATTTGGCTGGCAGAGTTAATGTGATTGCAAAAGAGTGCAGCACTCAAAAAGGGCTGAGAAAATAGATTACTATTGATTTGGTATAGGAAAGTGAGGGTTAAATACGTGCTCTGGTGTGCATACTTTTATGATAACAATCGTTATTTATCCTTTAGACATTTATGGCTTCTTTAGAAATTTTATTGTTGTATAAATTCGTACTTGGGCACCTTATAAAAGTAGAGTTGTGACAGCATAATAGTCCATAAAGAAAACACAGTTTCAAGAACTGGACTAGAGATTTTGTGGTTTGCCATCTTAATGCAGTGCCACTCAAAAATACCAAAGCCATATTTTGAGACTTTGAACTGCTTTTCATGATATGCAACAAGGCCTTCTTTCTTCCTAAAACCACTCTTCGAAAGTGGATCATTAGTTTGATATCAGGTGAATCCAGCTGTTCCCTCTCCATATATACATTCAGTGAATTTGAAAGCCTTTCTAAAACATTACCAATATTTTGGGATAATGCACTGGGAAATTCAAAGGTTTCCAGTACACAGAATTTCAGCTCTGCAATTTTTTCCCTAAAGTGCCACAAGAAATAATGTATTAATCATTTGCCAAATTACTATTTTCAAATCCAAGCTGTTTATTATTTCTAGTTCTTTAGTTGTATGAGGACAGAAAATATCTTTTGTCGCTTTCAAATATATTTCACATCTGTTTCAGATAAAAAGCAAATCTGGCCAAACACTCAGCAAATTAAAGGAAAAACATTCCCTGCCATGTTGTTTACAAGGTGAAGTTCAAATGTGCAAAAGTATTTTAGGGTACAAATACTGTAATTTACTTACATCTAGTAAATTGACCAGGTAGACTACTGTAACAAGATGGTTGCATATTGTATTAATAAAGCCAGTTGTAAATTGGGATAGTGGCTGTAGTGGATAATTGCGAATCTTAGGCACTAACCCAGTAATTAGGATTAAAAGGAGCTGTGACTCCAAAGACATACTAGTGTAGTTCTAATTTGTAGGTAGAGTCTATAACAAAATAATAATAACCTAAACTGAAAATCCACAACAGTCTTCATGCTTAATCAAATAATGCTGCACTAATTATGTTTGCCACAAAAAGTTAATTCCTTGGAAAAGCTGTGTAATGTTTATAAAAAGGCATTATGAAGAAAATTCCATAACCTTTTAGTCACTACATTAATTGTTGAGTTCTGCATGAAACAAATATTGGATATTTATGGGAATTCCTTATGTCTTTACCACATCACTGCAAAGTGAAATTGCTGCCGGTAAGATCCCATTAAGCTTATCTGAAATACAGTGATGCCAGCAAAAAAAAAGTGTTTCTGGGTTTTTAGGTATGTATAGTTGTCATGTTAGGATCCTTCAAAGAATTTTTTTTCTTTTTTTTTGCTTATGCTTCATTTACAAAGGGGCAAATGATTGAATTTGCTTCACTGAATTGAACTTATACAGCTTCCTGCTGGGTACTGGGGAGCATTTATGGAACACCACCTGGAGGGCAGCTGCTCTTTTCTCCTAGCCCTGAATATCATTAAATTTCAGCAGCAACATGACACACTGTAGAAAATTTCATTTTAAGGCTGCAGTCTTCTGTGTTGTTGTTGTAAAGAGCAAAGAGAAATGAGGTTGTGGAAGGGGGTGGAATTTCTGGAAAGTGAGTGTGATAGATTCATTCCTCTTCAGCAAGTGCCCATAACCAGGAAAAGCCAAAGGACTGGAAGTACAAAAGATTTTTTTTATTATTACTATTATTATTATTGAGGGTGGATGAAAAAGTAGTCACTAGGAAGAGATGTATTTCAAAACAGTGCATTGTCTTTTTGTAAATACAAGTGTTTATGGTCTGTGTTGAAGAATTCACAATTTCACTTTATATTTGAGCAGTAGAATGTCTTCACTTAAGAAAGGAAAGCAATTGCTAACCTTATCTTGCACTTGTGGGTGACACTGGAGCTGCCCTAAGAACTCATTTTCTTGTACTATTTGCTTAAGCATTTCACCACCAGATTAAGCTGAAGACAAGATCGCAGTGAAACGCTGTGAAGCACTGCATTATGCCTGTGACTTCCAAAGGAGCTAGTAACTGTGCCTCAGACTCTATAGGTTTTTCACATTTTGAGTAAGTTTTTTTCATTACAGTTAAGAAATCTCTTGTATAAAAAACAGAGGTAAAATGGGACCAGCTTGTGGCAGCTCATATCTATTGCTGTGCTTCAGGTTTTTTCCCTCCTCCAGTTTCCAGCCTTTAAGTGTCAAACCCAACATGAAGAAAGGATTGCATTCCCCTGGAAATTACAGTGTATGGCCAGCTATTTGTGCTTCTCGTATTCCCTGAAGTCTCCAGCAGTCATCTTGCCAAAGCTAACAGGAAAACCGGCACAACAATCAGAAAGAGCACTCTATAGACAGTAAATGTTACAAATATGATTTACCTGCTCAGTGCTTTCCTATATAATTTCAGTGTTTTTCAGAGGTCTATGACAATTACTTCATATTTCTGCACATTTTGACTTCTATATTCCTTCCCGCTTTCCATGTTGCACTTTTTCTCCTTACCCTCCTTGCCAATTGCGCCAGCTCCTGACTCCCTTCTCATTCCTCTTTAGTTCACCACTAAAATATCTAATAGCAACACAAGTGTGGTCTCCAAAATGAGTGGCGTGTTGTACAATTGGCCACCAATTAATATTGCTGAGCAATACTAATGAGTGACAATTTCTTCTCAAAACAAAATCCAGAAATATGTGATTTTGCCAAAATCGTACTGTTACTGAAAATGCATGCCTTTCAGTAGCAGTGAGAAATTACTGTTCCACATGAGAAAATCTTAATAGAGAAATTCTCAATAAAGAAAATCTGAATAAACTTAAAATTCACATTTCTGATTGGTTTAATTTAAAAATCAGTTTCAAATAGAACAGTTGACAGAAAGTTACATCACTTACTTTCAAACTGAAATCTCTATGCTCTCATGCTGACATTTCTAAATCAGAAGCTTTTATAGTATTCTTCATGAGCAGCATTTCAACCAGCAGTTCCAGTTTTGCCTGGATAGTCTTTCAAAATTCACTGACTACAGTTATTGGTACTTCAGGGACAAAGGACCCTTGACCTGGACCAAAGCATCACTGTGCTACGTATTACCCAAAGTCTGAACCAGACAGAGGTACCAGGTCATAGATAAATATTTTGGGAGATAGTGGAACAGTGACTACCTGACTTGGACTAGATGGCTTAACAGTGTAATCAGGACTGTTTTCCCTCATGGCCACCAGAACAGACTAATGTTAAACTTTCTTACAGGAAGGAAATGTAATTTGAAACACCTTTAACTCTTGCATATTAGTTGAAGGAACCAAAAAGGATCAGTGTTGGCAAAGCAGCTCTCATTACTGAGATTACACTGGGTAGGAGCTGCAGGACTAGCACTTCCAGTTCATTAAGAATCTTAGATTTAAATATAAAATTATTTTGTTTCTCTGGGGAAACAGCACTGGCCATTCTGAAAGCCAAGAGCGGCTCATGTAGGAAAGAGGCAGAATCCAAGGGGAAGGTGGGGATGGTAAACTGTTCTCCAAAAGCAAACCTGACATCAGGCACACATTTTCCAAGCTCAGCACTCAGGGAAACCAGAAAAGCTTTTTCTATATTGCAAGAAGGCTCATACTCAGCCACTGAGTTTGTCTATATTTCTTCTGCCACAGCAATCTTGCTGGAAATGAAAACCAAATAATGGATTTTCAAACTAGCATTGAAATGAAAAAGATGTCTCTGGGTAAGACTGGTGTCTAGATAAAATGTAAATTCAATCTCTCTGTGAAGCAATTGTGAATAATCAGAAATGCGTACAGTCACTAAAATACATTATCAGAATAACACAGAAATGGAACAACATGATTATTTTTTTTTATGCTGAAGAATACAAGTAGTTGGTTCTCCCAAATAATTATCTTTTTCAAGAGAAAACTGTTCACATGCAAAAAAACAATGATTCCATTGTATGTATCTCACTCCTTGGGTTGGCTCCTGTTTTGATCTTTACCCTGTCCCAAAATGGGAGTAACTGAATGGCACAAGCTTGTCTTTTAAAACACAACTCCTCAGCGTATGTATTCATTTAGTCTCAAGACTGTATGGTGAAGAGCCCACAGGACTGTAATGGGGAGAATTCCAAGGCTATTCCTGTCCTGTCAGCCTCCCTGTCCTGTAGCCTTAGATAAATTATCATAGCACTGGCTCAGACCTTCCTTTCCTGCTTTGGCTTGTTTATGTGTAAATTGCCAAATGAAAAGCTTGGAGAGCACTCTGAATTTGTGCGTAGCTGGTTAGCTTCCCCCTTTCTTCTCTTGAAGTTTGGGAAGTGAAGAAGAAAGGAGATGCAAAGGTATGCAGAAGGGGTTGAGCAGATCTCTGTTAATCTTATTGACAAGAAATTCCTCTTTACAGTGAATTTAGCCTGTAAGGTGAGGACTATACTGGACTAAGTTTGTATCTGAATGAAGGTTTTGGGCATACACTCAGGATTTGGGGCAAGTCTGTGCTTAATAAGTGGCTCTTTCAATATGCTACTTAGCCAGCAGCACAGATATTCCCCTGGGTCACACAGCCAGGCCCTTCCAGTCAAAGCAGAAAACAGAAATTGAGAAGAGGTCTCTAGCTTCCTGTACCATCCTTTTCTGCCCAGTACTGACGGGGCAGGCAGAACCCCAAAACTGCAGCTCCCTTCTATAAACTTCTGATAATAATTCCTTACCTCAGACTTCACATTGTCATGATGTATAAACTGCTGTGCAAATAGCAAGTACAATTAATTATTAATTTCTGGTTTATTATTGACTGACCACTTTGTCAAACAAACTACACGATAACCTGTAACAAACTTTTCCTATTTTCTGCTCTGACTTAGCAATTCCTAGTACAGCAAAACTGAAAAAAATAAGATCAAGTCTCAGCTGACTTACAAAGATCATTAGTAACCATGCCATGTATGCAAGAACTGGATTCAGGCCATGCTGACACAAGACAATCAGTTTCCTATACTTGCAGGATGCTGTAATGAAATGCCTGATCTGATGAAGTTAGAGGCATTATGATATTTTCATCATCATGTAATAAAGCATCAGGAAACATTCAAGCCTCTAATGTTATTGAATATCTTGGTGGTGTTAATACTAACAGTGTACAGTTTGCAACATAAGGGGTGGAGGAAGGAGAAGGATGCACAGTTAGGGCGTTTGGTTTAAGGTGAACAATTTCCAAATTAATTTTTCTCCATCATTAAGTGACTGGTACAGTCAGGGTTTTCCATGCACCTAGACTTTTCTAGTATATTCATAAATAAGAAATAGTGAATAAAATAAGTAAATGTTCCTCATTTTTACTAAAAAGCAAAATCTATTGGGGGAACAGTATGCTGTGTTTCTTTCAGTTACCTTTCAGTTATCTTTCAGTTTCTTTCAGTCTCTTTCTGGTTTTGGTGAATATTTAGCAACATTCTTTTAGGAACTGAAAGAACACAAGATGATTTTCACAGTAATTAGTAATGTGCTTTTGTATGCATATATATTTGCCATAGGTTATTATCCAAATTTATAACCAATTAATAAAAATGGAAAATTAAAACCAGTATTAACTGAAGTGCTTCTTGCCCAGAGTCCCAGTCACACTCAGCATATTTAATTCATTCTTGTAAATTCAGCAGGGCTTTGTGTAGAAATAAAACAAACAGCATTTCTATGTGCCTTCATTGTTTAGCTACTGTGCAATTTCTTTTGACTGCTGATATTATTTATAACTAGGAGGTTTGTTTGTTTATTTTTCATTTAGAAAAAAAAATAGGCAATGAAACATTTGTTAAATTTATTTCTTTTTTAAACAATGGTAATAGAAAGATTTACATGGACATAACAAAACAAGGACATAAAGAGCCTTATAAAGAACTTCATATAACTTTTTTTTTCTAAGTATATACAACCAATACAAATATTATGTGGTTTACTTCTTTGTTCAGTAACGATGCTCTAATTTCCATTTCCATTGTACAGCGGTTGCACTTCTCTCACTTGGATTTTGCCAGCACAAGCCCAAACTCAGGATTACCAGCAAGAACAGTCTGCAGGGAGGGAGAAGTCAGGGCAGCCCAAAAAGCCCACATCTCAGCTTATCCAAGCCAAGCTCCACCAAAACTGGACAGAGGTAGTTCGGACGGGAATACAGCCAGGGCACCTAGAGGATGTGCTGGCCTGACACTCCAGGTAGCTCCTGCTTATGCTGTGGAGCTTCACAGCAATCTGGGAAGGAAGTTACCTTGCACAGAGCCAGCACGCACCATGGAGCTTGTTGGCTGTGGCTCCAGACATCATACACGGTGCTTTCACAGCTCACACGTGGGAAAGCTCGGCTGAAGGAAACCTCTGAGCTGTTCCCTGGTGGGTGACTCCTGGCTGATCTGAGAGGACAGGACAGGTGACATTATGGCCACGCCCTTGGGTATATTCAATTTTGTTATTAGGAAATGGCATGGGGCGTAGGTGGCATTTAGGGCAAAGACCTTTTTAGCAAAACTCCTACAGATTTTTGCAGAATCCTGCTCACTGGGTGACTCCTGTAAATTTAAAATCTTTCAGGCATATGCCTCATAGTAGCTTTTCACTTACCCTAAAATGGCATATAAAAAGGGCTGTGATCAGTATATCCCAATCAGGCAAGTATATGGGACAAATGTCTTTCTTCTTCATGGCAGCAGAGCCTAAGAAAACACCCTGCATCCATTTCATAGGTTTCAATGTTATTTGGCTGTTAGCGAGGGCTAGGCCAGCTATGAAATGAAAAGGTAAATGATAAATCTGTGTCTACATCTATTCAACTGTGCACATGATTTATATTTCTAACGGGTATATTGGTGTGACGCCTAAAAAATACATTTTGTTACACATTTTTGTCAAGCCCTTGCTAAATTTCCACATTTTAAGGAGCGTGAAGGACTAAAAATATTTCCTTCCTCTCCCCCACTTAAAAATTGTAAGCAAAACCCATGTAATAAATATGATTATCATTCTAGACTTCATGAAGAGAAGCTTTAAGCGTATTGCATAAATTAAGTACATAATGTAACAAATCCTATATGAGTTGTAAATAGGCTCCAACAAAGCAGGTTAACTGGCACACAAATGTGAAATATCACACAGTGAAACCTGCGTGCCCTAAGAGACTACCCTAGGGTACTGAAAAATACTTTACAACATCAAATTACCCATATTAAGCAAACTGGCTCTGCAATTTATCCAGAGTGGGTCTATAATTGGTTCAAGGTACAATACTTTTTCCTAGGAGACCTGCTAAAACACTATGGATTTCAATGTCTATAGGCCAATAATACAAATGTATATTATTATGAATAAACTGTCACTTTGAATTGTTTTGAATTTTGTGGAAGATTTCATATCAATCAAAATAAAACATGTTAAAAATAAGTGTTTTGCATTTAATTTCATGTAACTGGAAGCTGAATAATTAAAATTAAGATAAAATTAAAATTGTGTTAAAGTCATACACGGAATTTACATATATCAATTTTTCAGCAGGAATAAGTAAACATTTCCTTTTAAACAAGCTTAGTAACACTTATTTCTGATATCCAATATCTGTGATATAATCTCTTACAGGATTCCTTTCACTTTTTTCCAAGTACAATTTTCAGACACTTTTAATAAGGGACACATCTCTTCCAAACTATTCTTCTGCCCAAAAAAAGTGATCTGGTAAAAATGGCACAGGAGGCTCTGGATTCATTACCACACTGAGTTTTCTACCCAATGAGCTCAGTTTGCAAGTAAATTTCTAACTGCCAGCTGCACAAACTCAGCCTGGGTCCTGGATCCTTTCCATCTCATGCATCACCACCAGTAATAAATGTACTGTATGCCAGAATATGCCCTCCCTGGCATCTGTGCAATCCCAGTGCCATCCATGAACTTGCACAGGTGTTACTGGGGACAGACTTTCAAATAAATAGTTACACACAAGTGGCTGAGGAAATTATCTGCCAAACAGAACTACTAGTACTACAGAGATCTGTGGGATGGAAGGCACCCTGTCTGATTTGCAGAGTCAGGTTTTAATCTCACAACAAGGAAGAAAAGTGTTTTGTCTTGCAAACAAAAGTCTGAGAGAGATGTGATGCATATGAAACATCGCAACACTATTTTTTATGCTGTTTTTTAGAGCATAAAATGGTTTTGCAGTGTACATGTTGCTCAAAGAACACATTCAGAATTGTTTGTTTGTTTGTTTTTTATTTTTTAAAAAGATGCACTTTGCAATGGGGATGACATTATGAAAAATAGTAAGTGATGCATCTTGATGTCTTCCGTAAGATCAGTGTGTCGGGGCTGAGAGCAAATGGCCTGTTCATGTTTTCCCAGTGATGAGACAGCACTGTCATCCAACCATACCTCAGGGGAGGGTGCTAGAGCAGCAACAAACTCCAGGATGCCAGATTGGGCTCACAACATAGCTGGCAGAGTAAGGTTACTTATACTTCTGCTTCATTTTTAAATCCTGGATTATTTCAACCAATGTCCACAATCTCTTTGTCTCAAGATATCCTTGCTGATCACGTGTTTACACAAGCAGTGGCCAAGCTATGTTTCTAGAGCTACCTACAGGCATCAGGCAGTTCAAAGACAGTGCTTTTGTCACAGCTCTGTTGTGTGACCAGGAGTAGAGTTGAGCATCGGAGGATGAATAATTGAATACCTAGCTCTGGCAGGAAGTGAGTTAAGAGGAGATGCTTCTACTCCCACTAACAGCTTCTCTGGGCTCCAGCTGGACCCCTCCAGCAGCAGAGGACCACATCATCCGGGAGAATACTACAGTCTATGCTGAGCAGTCAGAAAACCACCCCTGCACTGCCCTTGCCAGAGTGGTATCTGATGCACATACTTTTGACTGAATACAAATTTCAGCCCAAAAAACAAGGTGAAATACATCTGGATATCTTTGTCTGCATTTAGTTTCAAACTGGCTTTAAACTGAGGATTTCTAGATTTTGATTAAACTAGTTTATCCTCTGAAATGATTATTTCAGTTAAATGAGTGTATTTCACCTCTTTATATGAAGCATGGTTGTTACACCTGCCAGCTCTGGGCACCTATATTTTTGCATTTTCAAAACAAAGACTTTGTGTGAACCAGTCTTACACAATCTCAGCTCCAAGAGCATGTGGTAGCTATCGTACAATAGCTAGAAAGTAAGGAGAGGACACCCTTTTCCTAGCAATCACAAGGAAGTTGAATTTTTTTGTGTGAATTAACAACTTAAGATAAAAACTCAAGGGAAGGGAAGATTTACCAAAACTTAAAAAGCACAGCCGGTGTGCCTTTTCACTATTTTACCGTGTGAGCTAACATGAAGTAAGACCACAACTTATTTCTTTCCTCATGAATGCAAGACTAAAGGATTTTATGTTTATTCCAGAAAAGATCCCCAGGAAATATGTCTGTGAACTAACCTCGGGTGTGACCCCTCTGTTCAGAATTCATCATATGTTTTCTGTTAAGACAAAACTCTCTTGACACTATCATTCTTTCTTCCATTTTGAATCCACAGCTTGTGACTGAAACCACTTCCCACACCTTGCAGAAGGTGCGTAACTCCAGTTTTCCCACGCATTCCCCAAGCAAAGTCATTTTGGGCTCTCCAGACAAAAATCTGCAGCACAATTCGGAACAAGCAAGAAATAAATAGCCAAAAGAACCCTGTACTCATAGTACTATTTATCGTCAGAGTTAGCACAGTAAAATCTTGGCTCTTAGTTTACTCAAATGTAACACAGAGAGCAGGCATAGGAATATCCTCCTCTTTTTCTAAAACATTATTTCTTCAATAACGAATTTTTTCTACTCTTAATTAATTCCTGTTTGGTAGTCAAAATCTTGCAAGGACAGCATAAGCTCAGTCTCTTAAAAACATGGATCACTTCACCTTTTGAAGCACCGATGAGGTAAATGCAAGCACGCCGGGCCACATCAGAGGGCCTGTGTTCCCACATGAAGCATTTGCTGCTGGTTTCAGGCCTTTGGAGGCACCTCAGCAGCTTCGTGCCTCAGAGACCTGCCATTCTTACGCTGCACAGAGCTCAGAATAACACATCCCCCCGAACTAGAGAGCTGGGAAGCCCAGTGTAGATGCAGACCCACAAAAGCAGCCTCCATCCAAGGGGGCAAGCATTAACCTCTCTAGTGAATCCTGTTTTACCTGTTTTCTCCCACTTTGCGGCATAGCCCAGCCTCCTATTGACCTAGATAATGGAAGGATGATTATTCATTTGAATTTCAAAAGAACGAGTAGTGGGCTGTTAGCTCTAACTGCTTCACTCTAATAGGAATATACATGCATGCATACAATTATTGAATTGCTTTTAGAACAGAAAATTATTTCATTTTAACAGTAATATCTACTTATTCATGTACATGTTTTAATCAGATTTCTAAAATCCTCGAGTTTTCTTCTTTTTTTTTTTCCTAGAATGTGCCTATTATTTATCAATCTGTTTTCAGCTTCATTATCTTCCTAGTGCTACCCTTAACATACAACAAAAAACAATCAGAATATACCACTAACAAGCATGAGAAAACAGTAGTGCTGTCTATATTTAAGAGATTCATTTTGAGGAAAAATTGAAATGCTGCCAAGATACTTCTGAAAATGAGATATACCACAAAAATAGAAAAATGGGATTTATGAAAGTTATGTGATGCTGATACTATTAATATGTTCCTTCACAGGGATACACACGAAGGAGAAGAACCATCCTAGAAGAAGACTGGTGTAATGACAGTGGCTTCATTTTACACTGAAGCTTTATTAAAAATGATCTCTCTTGACCTTAATGTGTTAAATGCCAGGTTCTGTCATCCTGGTGGATGGAGTGCCAGTCTTACCAATATCGATTATATGGCTGCCATTGCAATTGAATGAAAGTTTTCCAAAATAGTTAATGGCTTTTGGAAAATGATTATTAACAACAAACAACTAAACAAACACACACAACCCAACAAACGGCATTTTGTGAATATTCATTTCTTCGATAAATTTAATTAATTTCTTTGAATAAAGATTCAATTTGCATTTCATCAGCTACAGTTTTATGTAAAGTTGAAACACCACCAACAAATTAAAACATTTTGACACATTTCATTTTGGAAAATGGCACCTTCTTTTTTTTTTTTTT